>APFE030161830.1:235086-252542 GCA_000404065.3 Pinus taeda | reverse complement strand
CCCCACTACACAATCAGCACAATGAAGGGGGGCTTCACCCCCCCTCTAACCCCCAATTAACTATGCAGGCTAGTTGTGGAAAGAATATAACACAACCCAACATGGACCAATGAGACGTTGACACATGGCAAGCCCGAAGGTTGCCATGTGCCCTCTCAAAGGTCAGGTAAAATATTATTTGGCAAGCTGGCAGAGTTGAACCCACGACCTCACCCACACAAACCCAAAGTTTTACCACTATGCCGCAACAATGCTTCTTAAAAAAATGGGACGCAACTTCTATTTAAGGACTAATATGTGGTAGAGTGGGGAAAGAGAGGGCCAACCCCCTCCGCATGTGCCCAACTTCGTAACTGGAGGCCAACATTAACACTAACCACATGTTTAATATGATAAATGGATATTAGTGCTAATTAACACATGATTAACCCTTAATTAAGTGTGGATTTAGCTGGTGGCAGTTTTAGCAAACCTGATAAATCCAGCGATGCTCTAATTTTGATGGGACTAACTGGTGTTTCTCCAGATTTGGTGGAGTTTTCTTAGGGAAAACTGAAGAGACCATAAATTTTGTTAAATTTGACCAATTTTAGCTCAGAAAGAGGCACTCCTAGATGATTTGGATGCTATGAACATAATGGAATAGGTTACAGAGGCAGAAAGGGAATTATGTACGCGATTTTTCTACGTTGAATTTTAAAGAAGCCTAGGGCCACCAGGAGAGGAGGTCAAGCCTATATTAGTTGAAGTCCAATTGCAGAGCTTGGATAGTCATTTTTGGGGTTTTAGGGTCTTTTGAATTTAATGGAGCAGGTCGTGCAGCCATTCGAGCACTTCAGGTGCATGCAATCAGAGAATTGGCCATTAATCCAAAGAGGGCCTAACCATTGAAGCAGGTCCAAGGAGATGTAGCCCAGGAGGGGTGAACTCCTTTATCAGCTTTGTGTTATGATTTGATGCGTTTTACTTTTATGCATTTAGTTATTGTATATTTGTTTTAAATAGCTAATTAACCTCATAAATTTCTCATAAATTACACTCAATACTTAACACATAATTCCTCACATTTTGGTTAATTTGAGACGATCCTAAACAATTTTTTTTTAATACTGATGAGGGAGATTGCACAACATTAACAAGTTTTCCAAAAATTCAGATCAAGTTGGTATCAGAGCACTGTTAGCTCATTTTAACCCTGAGATGGTTTGCTAAGGTTAGCTAGAAAATTAGCTATTGCTTTTGTATTTGTGCAAGGAGAATTTAACTGTGTGCAAGTATGTGTGTAAGTTGAAGAAGGGAGATAGTCTCAGATGCTTATTTTTTAGAAACTTTTTGAAGATTTGTGAAGATTTGTAATGCATTACAAGTGTGATGGCAACTTCAATCAGAGATGTTTCTAATCCATCTTCCTTGGCAAGACTCTTTGATTTAGAGATGTTGCAAGAGCTTATGATCATGAGAGATATGGTGCAAGAGATGAATGAAGATAGGAAGGAGAACATTATTCTTCAAGAGGAGTTGATGGCCATGAAGTAGGAGAGGAAAGAGCTTCTCGAAACAATCCATGAGATGGAGATTCAACTCCATGATGCCAAGGAAACCCTAGCCAAGTATGTGAATGAAAATGAGGTATGCAATTCAAGTTTATCTTCAATTTCCTCTCAAAATGAATGTTTTGGTGCTTTTGAAAGACACATTAGAGGAATAGGGTCCAAATTATTGATGAAGATGGGTTATGAAGGTAAAGGGCTAGGCACACATGCACAAGGCATAGTAGAGCCAATTGTTGTTGAAGAAAGGCCTAGGTATTTGGGTCTTGGTTATGGACAACATGATGGAGAATGCTCCAAGGAAAAGGAGGCACATGAAGGTGTTCCAAGAAGGAATTTCATTACATGTTCATTACCTCAATCTTGTGAAATTTGTGTTCATGAGGAATGCAAAATTTTTATACCCACCTTGCAAGAACATGCTCATAAGCATGCAACTAGTGGAAATGACAAACAAGAGGATGCTGAAAGCTCTAAGGTCATTCAAACCATTTTTGGTATTTTGAAGAGAGCCACTACCTCATCAAATTCACCTCCTCAAGAAGGTGACAAAGGTGAATGTGCAAGGTATACATCTGCCTTTAATCAAGTTTCTTTTGATTATGATAAACATGGTTAATCTTCACATAAGATTCAAAGAAAATTTACATGTTCCTTTTGTGGTTTGAATAACCATATTGTTTCGAGGTGTTGGAAGAGGATAGCTATACATAGGAAACTTTCAAAACAAAAGAGACAAGAAGCCAAAGTTCCATTGGATAATGGAAACCATGTTGAAAAGAAGATGCAATTATTTTGCACTCATTTCCATATGCAGGGTCATTTTGTAGACAAGTGTTGGAATTTGCATCCAACAAGTCATCCATGACATTTGAAAAAGGTGGAGAGAGATTTTGGCAAGAATGGAAAAGATGATTCCATAATTGATGTGGGTCAGGATGATCACATGATGAAGTGCAGCTGAAAGAAGCGCCATTGAAATGTTTTTGGAGAGAGATGGTTAGATTTCTTAACCAATTAAGGCCTTTCATTTATTTTGATAATCCATGCAAAGCTTGTCTTATTGATGCATTTCCTTGTTATTTGGATGCATTTATTTTCTCCTGAAATTATGCTGCATATTGCATGAAGCAAGATGTTGGAAAAGTAGAGCTATGTTGACTCACTTAGATGCAGCAAAGATGGCAATTTGCAACTACAAATTTGTATGCATGTTGCATTCTTGAACTTGCATGTTTATGCCAGGAAGGTGTTTGAAAGTGGAGTATGTTGACTCACTTTATTGCAAGAAATTTGGTCATTTCAACTCTTCAATTACTCGTACATACCAATGGGATTCTTGTACTTGTGATTTTACTTGTGAGAAAGTTGAGAATTGTTATACATGAATGAGAGTTTGTGTGTGTGAACATTGGAATTTTTAGTAGTTTCATTGTTCTTGAACATGCATGAATGATTGACTTGTGTTGGTTGATTACTTTGTTAACATGTATGTTGTCAACTTGAGAATGTTGATCATTTGCACATGCATGAGTGTCAGCTTGTGTGGTCGATTGATTATTACATGTATATTATATTGAATTAGAAGAGTTGATTTTGTCTCCAAAGATGAAAGGGAGATGTGATGAATTGTTTCATGAAAATATGGAATTCTTGTTGTAAATCGTCAAGTTGTTGTACATGTTTTTGCTTGACTTGAAGGTCAGTTGTTTGAAGAAGCATGTTTTGTCGAATTGTGTTTATTTGATGGTTTATACACCACAATGTAAGAGTACATGGCAATATTCACATGATGGGACATTTGTTTCTTTGAATAAGCAAAAGGAAGAGGTCGTCAAGTTATAACTTATATTCTTGCATGAGTGTTTTTCAAGGTAAATGGTGTTTCTTGTGACAAGATGTCGCAAGATTTTGGAAGGTACACACTTGAGCAAGAGGCTCATGATTAACCTTCATTCTCAAATAATGACATGAGAAACATGTTAATACTAGAGGATGATGGAATCAAGAAGCGAAAGTGGAAAAAAATGCTAAAAAAATTTGTAGTCATTGTAGACCATTTGATGTGTTGACACTAAGAAGCGAAAGACATGGAGAATGCATTCTTCCAGATGTGGATTTTGGAACCGTGGAGGTAAAAGAATGGTCATTTATTTTATTTATATTACTGATAATGGAACTCATTGTTGTAGTTCACTCAGATGGGCTTAACTTGGAAAAGTGGTTTCCAAGGAGAAGCTTGCATCAGATGCATGTGTTGCAAAGAAGGAACATGATTCTCAATGGGAACGCCATCAGTCAGCTTTCCAAGCACCAAGGGATCACTTTGGTACAATAGGGTGTTTAATCAGCAAGCAACCATCAAGTGTTGGATTGGGTTAGCAAAAAAAGGATAACATTGGTTGAAGTGCCAAGCCATTTGCAAGGCAAGGCATGTCAGTGAACCCAAGTGGTTGTCATGGAGATTTTTCCAAGTAGAATCAATTGATAAACTTGTGAAGGATAAGATTATTCATCTCTCATCAGATAACTGGATTTTGTGGGTCCAAAAGCCTGTCATTGGGAAGGAGTGATCAGCATTTGGATTAGGGGCAAAAATTTGCTCAAAAATCAAAGTGCTCAGAATTGCACAAAAATTGAACAACCTCGTTCGTCTCGTGATACAATCCCAACACAACTCGTTTCACTCAAAACAGAACTCGTATGAGAAAGATAGAGACTTCTGTCTGTTTTGTCAAATAGGCAAAATTTTGGGTACAGGGCTGACTGGGATGCTGACTAGGCATCCGTACAGCGCAATTTCAGTATGTTATTGGTCAATGACATTTGAGGTGGACCAATGAGAGGTCAACATGTGGCAAGCCCGGAGGCCACCACATGCCCTCTCAAAGATTGGCTAAATTGTTATTTGGCAGGTTGGCGAAGTCGAACTCGCGATCTTGCCCACACAAACCCAAAGCTTTACCACTATGTTGAAACATTATTTCTTAACAAACATGGGGCACAACTTCTATTTAAGGAGTACTATGTGGTGGAATGGGGAAAGAGAGGACCAACCCCCTCTGCATGTGACCAACTTTGTAACCGAAGGCCAGCACCAACACTAACCACACGTTTAATGTGCTAAATGGAGATTAGTGCTAATTAACACATGATTAACCCTTAATTAAGCGTGGAATTATTTGGTGGAAGTTTTAATAGGCCCGATAAATTTGGTGCTACTCCAATTTTGGCAGAACTAACTAGAGTTTCTCTAGATTTGGTGGAGTTTTCCTAGGGAAAACTGAAGAGACCATAACTATTGCTAAATTTGACCAATTTTGGCTCATAAAGAGTCATTCCTAGATGATTTGGATGCTATGAACACAATGGAATAGGTTGCAGAGGTAGAAAGGCACTTATGTATGTGATTTTTCTACGTTTAAGTTCAAGGAAGCCTAGGGCCACTAGGAGAGGAGGTCAAGCCTAGATCATCTGAAGTCCAATTGCAGAGGTTGGATAGTCATTTTTGGGGTTTTTGGGTCTTCTGAATCCAATGGAGTGGCTTTTGAAGCCATTGGATCACTGCAGGTGCATGTAATCATGTAATTGACCATTAATCCAAAGAGGGCCCAACCATTGAAGTAGGTCCAAGGAAATGTAGCCTAGGAGGGGTGAACTCCTTTATACTTGACACATAATTCCTCACATTTTGGTTAATTTGAGATGATCCTAAAAATATTTTTTTAATATTAATGAGGGAGCTTGCATAGCATTAACAAGTTTTCCCAACATTTAGATCACTTCCAGAACTTCAGGGATGCCTAAGATATCCTTTGACGTACGACACTTGGGTTGCAAGGATTGAACCTTATTCTTCGTGTGTCTTTGCTTGGTGGGGATCTTAGTGAAGCCTTACTCTCTTAGCTTGTTAGGGTTGGAGGTTGTTGGATTGGAGTCATTAAGTTCACATTCCCTGAATAGATGGCCACACTGTTGGCATTTCGTGCATCTGAAGGGCAGATGCTCATAGTCCAACATTTGGAGCCAATACCTATCCTCGAATTCTAGGGAAATGACTTATGGGAGAGATCCAAAATTGTCCATGTAGACACAGATCCTTACATAGGGTGAATAAAGGCCTTGGTAGGTTTTCTCTTAAGGACATATGCACTTCCCCAGATTGTTGCCAATGTTTCGAAGGGTATGATGGTCCTATTATTCATAAGGGAGAGAGTAGATTTGCACCCAGACCGATGCCGCGGAGGAGTCCCGCCTTTCCAAGATGAAACATGACTTCCATTGCCTCATATAAAGACCAACATAGTTCAGGAAATAGGGTCCTCCTTCCACGATATATTTGAGATCATATTGATGGATGAATATCACCATGAAGAATCTCTTGGAGCCTAGCTTGACTTCATAGTGTGCTTTGGGTTTCCATCTCAGGGAAATCTAGTGCATGAGCATATTTTCTGTTGGACAAACCCCAATAAACTTGCAAATCAATGCATGATCCTGCATGTACTGAATGTTGATATTTAATCATGCTAGAGGGATGTGCAGATGACTTATCTTCTTTGATTTCACTTTTCAGGTGTTGGTGTTCCTTTGCCCTAGATTTTGGTGCACCTGGGACTCCTGCATGACAACGTCAACCACTTTAATGCTTTGTGATATTGTTTTCTCTTTTTTGTGTAGCGGGTTTAGGGGAAGCGATGTCATAGCTTGTAGTCATCGCCACATGGCTTTGGGGAATGGAGGAGCCCAAGGCGCCTCCCCCAATTGGCACCATCCCGATGGAGACCAATAGGTGAGGGGATTAAGGAGGTAGAGAGGAACGCTAGTAGGGAGAGGGGAGAGGTGCACAGGGACCTAGAGAGGGGCCACACATCGCAAAGCTTTTGGGATTTCAACTTAAGTATCTTGTTAAATTAAGAAGTTAAAACTAAATGCATGCACAAACATAATTTTAAAAAATATATTAAATTAAAAAATAGTACTATTATAGAAAAAATTAACCCTTAAATAAATAAATTAAAATATAAAAATCATAATAATTCACATTTAAATCATTAGATGAATATTTTTAATATTCCAATATATCAATAGTCCACCTGGGGTAGCTCAAGTGGTGATGGACGTGGAATGAAGTCTCACTGAACCATAGATCTTGGGTTCAATTCTTGTGCTACCCTCCCCCCGTTGTAGGGTGAATAATGGACATGTAAACTCGAAAATCGAAGAGTCCTACCAAGCTTACGAAAAAATATATATTCCAATATATCAATAAATAAAGATCATGTAACAATATACGAAGAATCAATTTCTTCTTAAATACATGATAATCATAAAATTTATATTAACCACAAAACTTATAAAACACAACTATACATATCCATACACCTATGGCTAAAAATTAATAATAAATAAATAAAATTATTAATTACTTAAATGATAAAATCATGTATAAACTCTTTTAAAAGTGAATGAGAAGTTAGATTAACAAAGCCCCTGTATCATGGGGAAAATGCAGTTGCACAAATCTTGGTTGTGGAAAATAATTCGACTAAAACAACGATTATTATGATTATGCACCATTGCATGTGTTATGGTGGAAATAAGACCTTCAAAATATGAACCAATGGGATTATTACAATTTTGATTTTTTAAATATGATAAAAAATAAATATATATTTTATAAAGTTAAACATTAGAGAATATATTGGTCAAATCTCAACTAATAGCCAAAAGTAAATCGATTGCTAGAGTGCAACCTTGGTAAGGACTAGTAACATAGCATGTATATATAGAATGCACTGTTATAACATGCTTTATTTTTGATAAGTTAGTTGTTATTTTATAAAAGACGGTATGAAAAAATAAAGAAAAAAAAGAAATATGCAAAAATAGAAAATAAAAAAGAGAGATGAAATAAAACCCCTTCAAAAGAAAATCAAAAAAATTTGTATAAGTGTGCTTATTTAAATTCCACTTCATGAAATCACTTATACCTGTAATAAATAAAGGCCTGTGTGCAGCTTGTTTTTATGCCACAACCTTTTCTTCTGATCTGGATCAAACTGTTTAATCTTAACCAAATCATTTAATTTTTTTTGTTAAATTAGAGAATAAGTTCAACCAAACATTTTAATCTTGGTTGAACATTAGAATTTAGGATAGATTAGGATAAATAAAGGCCTAATATGCTTAAAAATTGGCCTAAGTTATATTATATTGGGCTTAAGTTAGTGAAATAATTAAATAGGGGATGTTAGTCTAAATGCACCCAAAATATATTACTTTTTAATTAGTGTTTAATTATCTTTTTAAAGGGTGCCTAATTCATTTGTAAATAAATATGTTTATATGGTTTTTAGCCAAAATAAAATATGACAAAATGTCTTGTCGACAAGCAATAAATTTCGAGCGAAATCCAATGGCAATTCGCCTCCCTGCCCATATCAATGGTGGGGAAGCCTCTTTGCACCTCCTTGCCATGATACGATATAACAATAGGGTAGGCGAAAAAATTGGTTTTACCCATGTGCATCCCTCACATACGTGTCTCCATCCCCACACTTCGCACCGCCCTCGCTCCATACCGCTTACCACTACCCCCCCTTCGAAATCCGCCATCACACTTCCCGCACTTCTCGATATCATGCTAATGGTCACACCTCTCGCACCATCCACTTCAAACCACTCCACACCATGTGCCCTCACCTGCTACCACCTATCCATTCTCACTTATTTATTGCCACCATTTATTTCCTTCCGTTGCCGATCTTGCCTCCCGTTGCTACATTAAATTCCTAATTAGCCGATCAACAATGGCTCTACTATAACGATAGCCTTAATCGACTGTTAAATATTCTTTTTCCCCGTTACATCGCCCTTTCTTCAACTACTCTTGCACTCTTTTATTTCAATGTTCTGTTCTATAGATTCTCTGTCGAGCCAAGCTTGCAATAGTAAGCGTCCTTTGAATAGTTCCTCTGCAACTTCTTTGACATCCATCATTACAGTTCTGATATCATGGCTCCAAAGAAGAAAGAAAAACCTTCTGCTAGTTCCTCTACAACACAGGAAACCCCAAAGGCCTTATATTCCTTAGACCTAGACCATATCCCATTGGTCGATCAATATTTCAAAATTTCAGATACTGAATGTGAATTCGACATGTTCGAATTGCATAATTAGCTAATGTAGACATAATTTGACTCTTAAGATGAAATAAACCTGTGGGCATCCCATCTACCTCTATATATGTTTCCTCAGACTTATTCCTTTCCTAATTTAGTTATCTGGTGCCAGTCCAAGTATAATCCTTTATAGAGAACAATGGTATCTCAGAATGGAGACACTCTGATAACTGTCACTGCAAAAACCATTAACAAAATGCTTTTGATCCGAGAAAATGACTCCCTTAGTTTTTTTTCCACTCCAGCCTTAATTGACCTATATCATAAGCTAAACTTCCCTCAGAGAGCTCAAATTTTTGAGATTCTTCTCCCTGAAGATGCTAAGCTCCCCAAAAAGAATCCTCCTTATCCAACATCTACATTCCCTAAGAGAGTCAAGCACACAATTTCCCTAATTTCTTGCTTGTTAGGCTACCAATCAGACCAATGGGTAGATGAAGCTGTCCTAGGCTATCTGTCAATTTTTCCAAAGAAAATAAACCTGCCTTCATGTATAAATACAATCAATTTTTGGTTGAAGCTATGCATGAGCAATTCATGAACATCAATATTGAAGGAGTGTTTAAATACTCCTTTGTGCTATTTCATATGTTTATTTTTAAGCAGGGAGATAGGTTGCCTATTGTTTTGCACAAGCAGGATGATCAACAAGCGAATCAAGAAGTTACTCACTGAACCTCATTGATTAGAAAGAACTCAACTGAGTTCACATTTTCAGATTTCGTAGATTGTTTCATTCACCCAGTTGCATAGATTCTCAGCAGTTAGAGTGAATTCAGGATCAACACAGAAATTAAAAGATCATGCATCTCAGTGATCAAGTTAGGACATGAGACTGGTATATTTACTAGAACTACATAGAGATCAGAGTATATGGCTATGAATTAGCTCCATATAAGTTGCCCAAATATGTTCCAATGAGAATTTTCTCTCTGGAATATATTAGGCAAATGATGAATATGGATGAGCTTCATTTCATTTTAGGGAAGAGAAGAACACAATTCAAGATAAAGGAAAAAGTAGGATCATTCATTTGTAACACCATATGAGTAGGTTTAGAAGTAGATGCCATATTAAAACAGATGGGTTTCCAACCAAGCTTCACCTCGTCTTATGACCCATTCAACATTATTTTAGACTTAAGGGTGGAACTCAAAACCACTCCTTACAATCATACACCTAGACCAGAGGTTGAGAAGTTCAGAAACCAAGAATAGTGGGAAGAGAATACTCTTCAAGAAGTAGAAGAACAGGTTTTACATCCTTCTCTTCAGATTCCAACTTCTCAAACCAAGTAGGACAAGAGGCCCATAGAAGGATCATCATCATCAACAATTGGAGAAAAGGAATTCATCCACTATTAGAAGAAATAAAGGATTGAATCCAAAGGTACTACTGCTACTACTACTCAAGGTCAGAAGGAGCCTATCATCATCAATTTGGATGATTCACAGGTATCTATAGGGACAAAAGAACCTGTAATTACTACTCCTTCTTCTTCTACTTCACAAAATTTGTTAGAGATCACTCAATCTGGAGGACTAAGTGAAACAGAGGAGTCAAATGTCTTCACTAATTTCCTTGAAATTAAGCAGAAGAATGAAGATTTGAAAGCAAATGCTTATGCACAATTTTGGAAGCAGACTTCTACTTCACAACACAGGTTGTTGACATGTGACAATGAGAAGGGAAGAATGCAAATGTATTTTCTACAGGCTCAAGTGTATTTTCCTAAAGGTTCTTTTGATTACAAGAAAACTATATTTTCTTTGGATGCTAATTAGATACATCCAATTGATCAAATGAACATGCATAGACAGTCTAGTGAGATGTTGTTCTCAACCATGACTAATACTTCTATGGCATTGTCAAAACTTAAAACTTCTCTATCAAATGTGTAGTCACAATTGAAGATTGATAAAATATCATCTTTAGCTAAGAAGAACAAGGTTAAGTCATTGGAGGACGTAGTAATTAAAATCAGATATGACCCTACTGATGTCAAAGCTGCTGAAGATATTATCAAGAAGAAGAACACAAATATTGCAACATTGAGGAAGAAACTCAAACTGCCTTCCACAGAGGATCCCCAAACCAAAGAGATAGCAGAAAGTGAACATCAAAAGGAAGAAATACTCAAACTAATAATTGAGCTGAATGTACAGATAAAGACTATGGAGGAGCAAATTGAGAAATTGGTTAAGGAAAAAGAGAATTTTACTCAGTTAGATATAGCTCCCATCACAACTATTCCTATTATAGTTTCTAGAACAACAGCAGAATCTACATCAACCATAGGGGAATCTACATCGACAACGGAGGATTTGAAAAAACTCTCACATGAGCTAATTCACCAGAAGCAAGAGAATGAAAGGATTCATAAGAAGTTTAAAAATCTGGAAGATCAAAAGATAAATAATGATACTTTGTATGTTGAGGAAATGCAAAAAACACACAGGTTGAACAGAAGAATTGAAGAGTTGTTGAGTCATTCATTGATGGCTCAAACCTTGGCCCAAGTGAAGGAAAGAATTTGGGTAGATATCAGTCAGGCCATAACTGAAGTATGGTCTTCCATTCAAGTCATTTTTGAGTAGGAGGAACTCATAAACAGATGTCAGGTAGCCATTGATGAAATCAAGCAACTTCTTATAGACAAACCAAGTGAGCCTTTAGACATGATCAAAGTTCTAAATTAAAAAACCAGGGTCGAGTTGGAGAAGACTGAGATGTTGACGGAACATAAACCATCTTGGAGATCAAGAAGGTGTTGCAGAAAAAGAGCCTGATGAATCAGTTAGAAACTAGGTGTCAAACCTCGAAGACTTTTGTTCAAAGGTTTCATTTTAAGTTCAATTTACTTAATCATAGAGGACTGCCATGATTACTGGCCCTAAATGACAGGTTTATCAGTTTGGAAGAATACTGCCAAAAGATTTATACCATAGAAACTGATAAATAAAACTGTGCAGGCATAAAGGGGCATATTATAGGGAAACAAGCATTAGAAGCTTTAGATTTTGACTTGACTATTAAGCATGAGATTAAACCTATTTTTGTAAATAAGCCCACTTTTGAGAAGTATACCGAGGTTGATGAAGTTTACAGAAAATTGGTAAATCTTGTCATACCAAGTGAAGACCGATGGGATCACTTGTGTGAAGTTATTGAGTAACTTTCATCAACAATTGAAGGACAACTGGGCAACACATATTGGGGACCACATCATCAATAGATTCCTAAAGGATAGTGTCAGCACTTAGCATTTTTGAAATTCCTATAGTTTTGTACTATTTTTGTAATTTTGTTTTGAAAATATCTATAAGAACATTTTGTATAAATAACTCCTCCTTCAAGTTATTAAGGGTTCAAACCTTGGATGAGCTTTGAGAGAAAAATTGTAACTGAGATGGAGATTTTAATGAAAGGATTTTGAATTTTCCTTCTATAGTTTTGTCTCCTTGTAATTTTTCATATGTGCTTATTTCATTATGTGTTTCTTCATATATTTAAGTCTTTATGAAGAGATCTGGGTAAGATAATACTGAGTATCAGTCAGTCTTAAATCCCTTGCGAAGTTATCAACAATAACTAGGGACTAGCTTATAAGAATATTTGTTATTATAAACTCCCCTATATCAATTAATTGTCACACAAATCTACATTTGTTTAAATATATTTTGTTTTGCAGGAAATGTTGTTTGTCTATATTCTTTGCTTATAACCAATCAAATATCATGTCTAAATATTTAGCAAGTTATATTTCATTAATATTTTGTTATTCATCCACTTTAAATCAATTAACTATAGCTAGACAAAATAACAACTCTTTCATCTAGCTTAGTAAATGTTAAGGCTAAAGCATGTGTTTTCAATAACTCATAACATTGGTCATCCACAAAACTTAAAAAACCAACAAAACATTTTAGATGATCTAGCATGACTAATTGACCTAGAGTCATCTCAGAGGACAACATACACCTTCACATGTATTGCAACCACTTCTAAGTATTATATTCGACGTAGCCCATGACAATTAAAGATGGTTAATAATTAGGCCAGGGACATGTGGAGGACTTATGGCATGATCCTCATGCAATTGTGGGAAGAGATAGAAAACATAGCCTTCCATTCTACAATGACACTAAAACTATCACTAAATTTACCAAAATCATTGCAAATCCTAGATTCTTGAGACTACATGATGAATGTTCCACTAAACATAGATGAAAGCCTAATTTTCACAGTGGGACTAGGGTTGTTTCCTTGTGCCATGATGAAGACTTGCGAAGACTCCAATGGAATGAGGTTTAGTGTTAGCATGAAAATTGTATCCTTCATTATGATCATGATTTCCAGGTAATTTTTTACCATTAGTGATGTCTTTACCATGTATTTTCCATCATAGCCTCCTTTTAAATTTAACTATATGGGGAGGTTTTGTGTGAGCATGAAAATTGTATTCTAATTTTAAATTAACTATATGGGGAGGTTTTGCATGAACATGAATATTGTATCCTTTACAATCCCTATTATTTCCCTACTTTAAGCTAATTTTTTCACCATTAGTGATGTCTTTACCATATATTTTCCATCATATCCTCATTTGTATTTAAATATATGGAAGAGGATATACCAAAAATTCTTTAGGTTCCTGATTTGGAAACTACAATTCTACAATGCAACTATGATTTTGGGAAACAAACATCCTCTAGTGGGAAGGGTTTGTTAGAGTAATGGGAGACTCCTATAATTCTCTTTTTTATGGATATCGAAAGGATTCCATGAGCTGGGTAGGTAAATGTGTTATGCTACAAGGATTCAACCCACGTTAGTACAATGAGATTATGAAACTTAGTCATTTTGGAATAATCGGGGAATTGAATCAGTTCATTAAGAAAGAGAGAATAGTAGTAGCAGTTAGCATCCTTGCTAAGGACATTTAATTAAGGAATAGGTTTCTTCTATGACCCTCTTGACACAAAAAGTCAAGTTAGTGGCTCAAGTCATCCCTAAAATGAAAGATATATATTATGATATATATTACAAGAATTTTCTCTATGTTCAGATTGAGTTTGAAGATTACAAGAATAGGCAACCCATGTCTCAATTTTGTGTTCCACTTAGTCTATGTGATTCCTTCTTGCTAGATTTTCGACTCAAAAGAGGCTACCCTATTGGTCTAAAAATGGTCTTAACATGCTCTAGGATAAATTCATTTTCCATCCTATTTACCCTTGATTCAATCTTCATATTGTTCACTTTTAGTGAGTATCTCTCTTTCACTTCCACCAGTTCGACTATTGGAGAACACACACAACACATCTAGGGAAATTTGGTTTCATTTATATTTTTGGGTTTTTTGAAAAGATTTCGATAAATTTAATAGTTGTGATTTGAAATTATTTGATAGCTTTATATGTCATGGAAGAAAAAATAATAATTCAATTGAAATAAAATAAACCAAAATTTAGCTTTGTCCTTATTGCTTACTCCTCTATATGTGAACCTACTCCTTGATCTCTAGTTGTTGCAAAGGTAGAAACCTTATGGGGCTCATAAATGGGTAAATTATATGGACCTTAATGATACTATCAAGCTTATTAAAATCAACTTTTCTCACATTTATTTACATGTTTTGTTATATTTTTCTTAGTGAGAAGGGTAAAGATAAGATGTCATGTCTTCTGGTCTCATGTGCATTAATTGCAGGTTTTGGATAAAATTTTGGCTAATTAAAGTGTCGTAACTCAAAGTAGACAAGAAATATGGATTTTAGGAGATTGGATCTCCCTCCTTAACTTCTTACTAACTTGACGATTTCTCCACCAGATCTCATCGGCTCGGAGTTACAAGGAGTCGAGCCATTAAGGTCATTGGCAGCGAAGCCAGTGATAGTTGAAGACTAGTTGATCTTAAGTTGGAACCCAAGCCTCCCTAAATTTAAGGAAGTTGTTGGTAGCTTCGGTTGTCTAAATAAGAAGGCCTAGGGCCTCATTAGGATTGGACTTTTTTTGTTGTAGCCAAGAGGCACTTTTGAGCTAAGACATTGTGACTAGTGACTCTTGTGTATTTTTGATATTTCAATGAAGATGAGAAGCATTTCCTTGATCTAGCATTAACTTGACTCAAAGGGATAAAGCTCTTGGGTTAGGGCCCAACCCTAGTAGAAAAGGTTCCTCTTTTTGTACATGTATGCTTAGATTACATTCATAGTTAGTTGCTGAAGTGGTTTTGGTTTTGTTAATATGCAAGTATTTGGATGAGTAATTAGTTTGCTTCCTCTTGTGGATAGTTAGATCAATGGTATCATAGTAACAGTAGACACTCTAAGAAATCTTGAGATAGTGGCTTTCACCTCATCTCCCTTATGGGATCACGACTTGAGGGTTCCATTCACACAACCCAAAAACATATTTCTTGTTTGATTATTGCATAATCTAGGGTTTCTTGGTGAATAAATCATCGTCTTTTAGTTTCTTAGAATTATTTTCAATTTTCATTTTGATATCTTGAGTCTTCTATGGTTTAAAAGCACTTCCATTCATGAACTTAGATATTAGCTAATAATAAATCTATTTTCCTCCATTCAAAAAATCTTTTCCACGTATAGATGAATTTGTACATAAATGAATACAAGAATGTATATTGTTGCAGGAGCTTCTAATTTGCAAGGAGACCTCATCTCATTCACCTCATCCAAGCCCCATCCACCCATGCTGCCAAGGTCCACCAAACCCTAAACTTGAATTCTTGTTTGGTAAGCAAAGTTTTCATTTCCATTGAGAAAATCCAACCATCTTGAGGCATTTGACTGAGCCCTGGGTAGTGTTCACTTCTTCCATGTCTTATTTCCCCATCAAGCACCTTTCCCACACTTCATTCTACATCCTTTCCTACCATCTTCTAATCTTTCGACATGTTTCCTGTAGTAAAACAGGGCAGCCTGTAGTAGAACTAGGACATCCTGTAGTACTACAGGAAACCCTGTATCAACCTGTTTTAAGCTCAAATTTAGCAAAAATTATCATCTAAGCTTAGATCAAGCCCCCACTTGGCTTCCATACCCTTAAGACTAGTCTATACCTTTCCCTCCATATGTGTCTCCCCTACCAAAGAACAAGTGAAAATTAGCATTTGCATTCATAAAACTAAACATCAAAAAAGGTTTTTCTACAATTTCTAAATTAGCACATGCATGTAGTAGTCATAATACTTCTTAGATCAGATTCCATGCTAAGTTAGTCTATATGATCACATGTTATAAACAAGGTTAAGCTAGATTTCTTTTGCAAGAAAAATGTGTAAATGTGTAGCTAGATTATTTCATGTCACTTTATAGCACCTTCCAATTCAGTCTTTCATTTTCTAGAGTAGGCATCACTCCTTTTTTTTCATTAAGGTTAATTTTCCCTTTTCCATTTTGTATTCAGACTCCTTCTAGTCAATACAAGACTAGTTTGAAAAACCTTAGTGGTCTATCGCCCTAGTTGAAAAGTGACAAGAGTAGACCATTGCATCCAATGTGTATACAACACTGTCACCTTCAAGTTCATACGAACCTCGAGTTGATGAAGTAAAGTTGGTAGCCCTAGGAGTTGCATCATTTTTGTTACAATACTGGTGCTCATCAATTTTTGGCGCCGTTGCCGGGGAGGTGTCTAAGTAGATGTGATTTATGCCTTTTTTCTTGCTTTATTTATTTCTAATTCTGAAAATAGTTCCATTCAACGAATAGTTGCAATCTTTTTCTTTCTTTCCAATTATGCAAATAGTTCCATTCAGTAAGTAGTTGCAATTTTGCTTTTCTTTCTTTCCATTCTGCAAGAAGTTCCCAAAAAAACAATAAAGAAAAAAACAAACTCCTTTCATGCCTTGTAGGAGTAGATACAACATAGGGAATTTTTTTCCAAACACCCCGACCGCATCAAGCAACCAACCTTCCCTATTCTTTGGTGGTGTTAGAAAATTATATATTATAGAGCAATGGAACACATAAAATATTGCAGAAATATAAATACAGAAAACGCATAAAACCAGAGAGACACATATATATGTGGTTCACCTAGTTTGGGCTACGTCCACCCCAAATAGCCCGTCCTTCCTTTCTATTATCCAGCAAAAATGAAGAGACACAACCTACAGTAGATCTGGTGTAATATCCTCTGTTTTCTCTCACAGTCTCACCTCTCTGTTTCTCGCTCAGAGAATACACATCTATTACATAGCCTCAATACAACGCCCTCATACAAAGAGAGGGGTTGCCTTCTAGGGAAAAAACCGTAAACTAAACATAAGTTCTACCATCAGATCATCCGCTTAATGAACAACCCAGATTGACTAGAAATTATTATACTTTTACAAGATAATTTTACATTTGTTTTTAGTTTCGGGGGCGCTGCCCCCGAACCCCCACTGGGGGACCGCTGGCAGATTGACCCCCCGAACCCTCATGGGGGGGACAAGTTCCCTCCGCATCCCCCTGCATGGAGGGGTGTACAAACTTCCTGGGGTATACATCCAACTAAAACGAAGACCTCTAAATAATCATGCTCCACACCCAACAATCTCCCACTTGGAGAATGATTGTAGCAACTCCACCGCTGCTTCATTTGCTGGAAAATGACTCCTCTTTCGACCTGGTTATTTCTCATATTCATTGTCATCCTTGAAGACCAATTGAAACTGAGCATATTCTCAGTTTCTCCCTGGTTACAACTTT
>APFE030161830.1:185635-219739 GCA_000404065.3 Pinus taeda | reverse complement strand
AGACACACAATTGTATTGCGCTCTTTGCCTTCCGATCCAACTTCTTCCATTCTTCATCGGTCACTCCCGTTGGTTTAGTACCCGGATCTACCGCGATCCACTGATCTTTATCCACCAACAGATCCTCCATCTTGAGTTTCCACAACTCAAAACTGACCATTGAACTTCTCAATCTCTATCTTTTCGCTGCTCGCCACCTTCTTTCACCACCAGAATCGATCTCGCAGATCTCCCACTAAACAGGGTCTACCACAGGCCCGAGCGAAACCCCCCAGCAACAAAGGCGTCCCCTTGAAGCCAAAACAGCTCTGATACCAAATGTAGGTTTTAACCCCGTACAGAAATTACCTGCATACGAATTCTAAATCACAAGAAATAAAAATGCGAGAGCATAAACACATATACACAGAGATTTCCCACTGGATCTCAAAACCGAGACTACCAGCTTGATTTTTCATTATGTTCCTTTCAATGTTACAATACATATTATACATGCCGAAGCATCCAATACCATGGACCGAAACCATCGCATCCAAAACTATGGACCGAAAAACCATAGGTAGGTTCACCCAACCTAATATAGGGTCCAAATTTTTTTTTTTTCAGGGCACTGCCCAATCGGCGCGGCGAAGGGGGGGCTCCACCCCCCCTCTAACCCCCCGGTTTAGTCGTGGAAAGAATATAACACAACCCAACAGATAATCAAAATGTAAGTATGCCAGAAAAGACTTCATCAAGGTATGTGCAAAAGTATTATCCCGAATCTCAAATTTTTGGAGATAAAGAAACTGGAATACAGACTAGAAGAACATTTGTTGGATCATCTATTCACTTAGACTTATTATCCAAGACTGAACCTCAAAATGTGAATCAAGAAAGCAAAGATGAATGTTGGATTAAGGCAATGATTGAAGAACTAGATTATATAAAAATAATCACACGTGGGAATCGGTACCAAGGCCTCATAACAAAAATGTAATTGGGAGAAAATGGGTATTTAAAAACAAATTGAATGAAAATGGAGAAGTAATATGGAATAAAGCAAGACTTGTATGCAAAGGTTATGATCAATATGAAGGAATAGAATTTGAAGAAACATTTGCACCAACAACTAGACTTGAAGGCATAAGAATGGGGATCTATAAGAAGAATTTTATATTGAACAACTTGAAGGATTCATATTTGGCAATGATAAAAAATTTATTTGAAAATTTAAGAAAGCATTATTTGGATTAAAACAAACTCCTAAATCTTGGTATTTTCATCTTGATAGGTATATTCAATAGTAAGGGTTCAAGAAAGGGTCTGCAGATAATAATTTGTACATTAAATTTTACAAAGACCAATTAATGGTAGAAATGGTTTATGTTGATGACATCAGTTGCGTGAAAATTTTGAATCCATGAGCCAAGGATTTTCATCATCTATGCAACAATAATTTGAAATGTATTTACTCAATGAACTAACATTCTTTCTTGGTCTTCAGGTACATCAAACTAAGGATGGTATCTTCCTCTCCCAAACTAAGTATCTCAAGAAAATCATGAAGAAATATGGATTGGAAGACTGTAAACCTATATGTACACCCATGGTAACAAGATGCAATCTCCATCAATGTGATGAATCTCTTTGAGTTAATCAACCTGAATACAAGTTTATGATTGGAAGCTTGTGTTATCTCACAAATAATAGACCGGACATCATGCATGCAATTGGCATAGTTAGAAGATTTCAAGAAAATCCTAAAGAAACACATCTCATAGTTGTCAAGAGGATATTCAAGTATCTACAAGGCACTCAAGATCTTGGACTATGGTATCCCAAAAACATAGATTTTCACTTCGTTCTTACACAGATGCAGATTGGGAAAGTTTTTTTGATCGCCAGAAAAGTAGTAGTGGAGGAGCATTCTATTTGGGACCACGCTTAGTTTCTTGGTTCAGTAAGAAACAAAGTTCTATTTCTATATCAATTTTTGAGGAAAAATATGTTTCTATTACTTCTATGGATGATTCAAACATTACAAGACATTCAATTCACTTGTTCTCAACCCATACATATTCTTTGTTACAACACAAGTGCCATAAGTATCTCTAAATCCTTTCATGATCTAAAAATCTAAACACATTCCTATAAAATATCATCTTCTTAGGGAAAAAGTTCTTGAACATAAAATCAAGTTGGAATACATTCATTCAAAGGAACAAGTTGCAGATATTTTCACCAAATCTCTTCTTTGTGATTCATTTGAATATGTTTGCCAAATATTAGGCTTGATCGTTGCCTCTACCCTATCTTAAAAACAAGAATATAATTTCAGGGGGAGCTATGGCCATGCAAAATCAACAGTTGACATTCTGTACACGTTTCTTATGAATGATAGTCGTGTATGTGCGTGGATATTGACTTAGACAATTGTGTATGTTTTTGTGTGATGATAAAGGTGTAGCACAAATTCAGGTGGAGCTTCTAATATACTTCAATCAATTCATTATTAGCATTTTTGGTCTAACATTGGTTTTCTATAGTTTGTTGATGTTTCTCTTATGCTGAAAGAGTATTGGCTCATAATGAATATTGAGTTGTTGAAAAATCGTATCATTGTTATTGATTTGTCTCTTTGATGATGGAGAGAAGGATATAATGTGATCATAATTGATAATGAAGAGTTGGCACAAGTTAAGGGGGAGCATCTTCTATGCTTCTAATAGTTCATTGTTGGCATTATGGTCTCTTGATTACGTCTTAATGCATGATTTTGTATATAATGAGTTCATGTTTATTACTGTTGTCATTAGCCTTATTTTATTAGTTAGTACTAAAAATATGTGTGTTGTTGTTACTATCTCATGGATGCTTGGATTTCATATGGTGAATTATTGTTGTTGTTGTATAAATCTTGATACACTTGATTAGAAATATGTGCATGCTATGTTCGCTAATGATGCCAGTTCATAATTTTGTCGATCAATGGCTTCAGATGTTGGAGGACCTCTTAGTTTTCACATATTTTGTTGATACATGGAGAGAATATGTTTCCTATGGTGTTTTTTGGGAAATTGTTATGTTTTTTCTACTTGAGCATTGTGGATCTAATTCTTTGAGCATCAATCCACAATCCACAATGCTCAAGGATTTCTTTACCTCTTTTGATGGACAAAATCCAATGACTCTAGGAACTATGATTTCCTCATCCACAAACTTCCAATAAAGAATTTGAAAGAGGAATTTCCTATAATAAATCGAAGTATCTATCCCATCTCATAATTATGTTGATTATGACCAAAGAAAGATATAATTTATGATTTCTCTTACTTAGCATATTTCATCAAATGAGCGAAATGAAAAGGTTATTACCTAGATAACCTTTTGGGGATTTGAGAAAACCATTGAAGTCTAATTGAAAAGTGACGTTTGGATTGATTCATCTATTGAGATCTCGACAATATAAATTCTTATCAATCAATCTATATTAGTTTATTTTCTAGAGAACTAATATCACACAAAATAGGGTAAAAGATCATTCAAAGGGCCTACAATGATTTATCATAGGTTTGAGTCGAATTGAATTTTTGGCACTATAGAGTCCTTCTAATAGACATGTTAGATTGTTTCGAATCATCTTCATTTCTCCTACCGTCAAGAAACGAACCATCAAGTATCTTGATATTTTCCCCAATTTATATATTCGTGTCCAAAAGCATTTGTGTGTTCTTGTTCAAGTCGTATGAAGGGAAATTCCCATGTTTGGTTTTCAGAGGGGAAATTTCATTTTACCTATCTTAATAAAGTATACGACCGGTTCGAAGAACGTCTTTAGATTAAGGTGATTGTGAATGATATCACTAGTAAATATGTTCCCCCTTATCATCATTACCATTCTATTGAGTAATGTGATAAATATATTTTATTTTATGTTTATATGCTCAATACATATATAAATATTTATAGAAAGAAGCTTACACTGTTATGCAAAACCTACCATCATCTTTTCCTTAGTCTCTTGCTTGGAGCTAATTCTCTTACCACACTTCCCCACCCAATAACACATTACAACCCCATTCCAGCATCCCATGATTCATGTCAATTCATACACTACTATATATCTTTGTTAGGGTAGGGGTGTTATAAATTTTGCATTCAAGATAATTAGAGTGGGTATATATGTTACTTATACAAGAGTAGTTATATTTTAGTTGTCTAGTGGGATAGTTCTAGTAGTTGGGAAAATGTTTTGTTTTCCCCTCCACCTAGGATCAATACTTATTGAGAAACATGTCCATCCTCTATGATAAGGCTCAAGGAGTATACGCCACACTTCTCTCATTATGTTTTGGCTCTTAATAAGTCACAAGTTCTTGATATACCTAGTTTACAGACTATTCGACATGCTTTTGGTGTTACAATGGTAGCCAAAAGATTTAATCCTAATCCTTTCCTAGATCAGTCCAACATGTTACCAGTTCACCATTGTTTAAAATAAAAAATTAAAAAAAATCTTTCTCAAATAGTTTTTTAATTAAAAGTTCAAAAGATTACAATAATGATATTGTGTATTAATCAATAATTTTAGTAAATTAAAAATTACTAATAGTCATTTGTGTAATGAATTAGAAAATCATAAATGATATATTGTTTCATTATGTATATACATTGAATACTTGGTTTAGAGGTAGTGTCTGAGGTTATTGAAGTTGTTGTAACATAATTGAAATTTATCTACAACTTATATGGTACTAATTACTCATGTTAAAAGCATAAAGACTCTTAAAGTGTATTATAACCTTTATTAGTTGTTAAATAATATAATGAACTTTCTTTAGAGTGGTTGCATTTTTTTTCCCCTTGAAAGGGTTTTCCTTAGGAAATCACCATGAAATGGTTAGATGTTTCTATGTTATTCATTTGTACAACTATTTGTTTATATTTTTTACACAATTTCCTTTTATTGATTAGATTAGAAAGCATGTTCCACGTCTCTTGTTCCTTTCATTTTGTATTAGGAGCTAATCAATATGGATAGTAGGTGTTAGAGACAAGTTTTTCTTGATTTAATTTTCGTTTGAGTGGGAGCTCACTTAAAAGGAAAACTTGTTGCAGTAAAATGGTGAGTGTGTCAAAGTTGGAAATGGAGAATTTTGATGGAACCAATTTGAGTTGTAGAAGTTCATGCTAGAGGATTTTATTGTGGACTAATATTTATGGGTTTTAATGACCCGAAGCATACCCTTTACCTATGAAATACGAAGGCTAGGTACTATTAGAGAGAAAAACGAATAAGCCTTAACTAACTTTGTTTGGTTAATTTAATGTTTTTGAATATTTTTAAGGAACCTTATATGGGAAGTCTCCAAAATAAGTTTGGAGACTTGTGTTGGTTCAAATCTCTGATAAATTAAACTATTTCCATGGAAAAGTTATATTCGTAGAGAATTGGTGATGGTGGTTATACATTTAAGTATCTAAACTTATTTATTACCATTATGACCCAATTGAGATTAGTTAGAGTGAAGATGATCAGGATTTTTTCATAAACCTTTTGTGTTCTTTTCCAAATTCACAATACAAGTTGGTAATGGCTATTAGAACCATTTTAAAGAAATTGGTTTTTGTTGAGGCTATGGTTGATTTTGTCTTGAATGAGTTTATGTGTAAGGAATTTGAATCCACCAAGGATGCCTTGGTTGATCTTGGAAGACCAAAAGAGAAAGGAAAGAAGAGTGAGAACGAAAGATATTATCATGTGCAAGATCTAAGTCACCTAGAAAATCTAGGGAATGATGTTGAAACCATGGCATGGTTGAGCATTTTGTAAGAGATAACAAATATGAGACAAAAATAAAATAACAACAAGTGATACCCAAAATGATTCCAAAAATTATTATTAGGAGAATGGTGGAGATCTACTTTTTGTGAATTGGCAACCCAAGAATGGAAAAGTCCATGATTGAAATAGTTCTTTAGTTTCTATATAAAAGAGATCCATAGCATCCTCACCTTCAAAATTAGAAATGAAATAAAAGACATGTTGTATCTACTCTTGATGCTTCATGCAATAGTAAGTTACTTGTAGAGAAGGAAATGATATGGCACTAGAGATTGGGCCACATAGGTGAGAAGGGCCAATGGGACTTGAAAGGAAAACACTTGTTGTTAATTTGATTAATTGTACACTTGAATTTGATTTATGTCAACATTGGATATGTGCAAATATAATATTCTATCTTTTATTCTAGTTCTTAAATTCCTCTAGGTTGTTGGACCTAATTCAATCTAATGTATTTAGCTTGTTAAAGTTCTGTTAATGTCTAAATATATTTATTATATATATTTTCATTGATTATTATTCTAAAAGGACACAGGTACATATTCTCAGAAGTAAATATGAGGCCTTTAGTAATTTTAAGGAGTTCATCATTCTCTTAGAAAATAAAACTAACAAGAATAAAGTTTTGACCAATAATGCCAAAGAGTTTTAACTCTATACGAAGTTTGATATGTTTTGTAAGGAGAATTAAATAGAAATATGTAAGATGAATCCATAATCCCCTAAATAGACTAGAGTTGTAGAATTCATGAACATGATGTTGATGGGGAGGAATAGACGTATGCATGGGGAAGACAACTTATAGTAGAATTTCAATTTAGAACCAGCTGATGTTGCATGTTATCTTATCAATGGTTATTCTACAATAGTTCATGTTGATAAGATCCCAATGGAAGTTTGGATGGGAAAAAATTACTCACTTAAACATATTCTTATTCTTGGTTGTGAGGAATATGCTCATGTGCCTAAGGAGAAGTAATTGTAGTTGGATAAGAGGGCATAAAATGTATTTCTATGGTTATGGCATTGGGTGTGAAATGGTATAAGCTTTGGGATCCTATGTGAAATAAATTTTGTATAGTATGAATGTCAATTTTTGAGAAGTTTAGTCACTTCCCATAATGGGACATCCAAAAGTGGATGAGAAGTAATTGGTTGTACAACTACCACCCAAGGCTAAGAAAATTAACAAAAAATTCATATCATACGTAATGAGGTGGAGAGATTATATAGTTTGAGAGAGGAAATGGACACTCCACCTCAATATTTGAGGAGGTACACTTGGAAAAGAAGGGAACTAGGTAGATGTAATTATAGTCTATTTGATTTCAAATGTAAATTGTTGTTGATTTCTAGCCCTAAACTATTTTACTCTTTCAACATTTTTTTTTTTTCAATCTTGATGGATAATTGTAAGAAATTCCTAGTAAAGGCATGTCTAAAAAATCACTTTGTATTAAAGGTGTATCCATATTGGACATTGTATAATTTGGAACCAAATTTTATTTATAGTCCCTATTACCTAGTTTTCTATGCAAGGTGTGATAAATATATGAGGACTTTGGCATAGTTTGGCCTCTATATTAGAGAAATAGCATCCATCCCTTGTGTTCGTGTTCACAATTTCGAACATGTAAATACTCCTCCTCAATAGAATAAATAAATTCCCCACAAGTAACTTATATCACATATAAACTAGAATATATACCCTTTCTCTAGACAATATGTATCCCACCAATCCTTGACATGGGAACAGGCTTAAGGAGTGTAAAATTAATCCTCTCATTATTGGAGAAACCAATAAAGAAATAACCTTGTGGTAAATTTAACCATCTATCGAAATATTCTACATCTATCTTTATTTCAAATAAAGGTATATGAAAATGAGCTAGTACCTAGAAGAGTGTTGTTCCTATGAAATGATTACTTTCCAAAGATGCCACCATTGTTATTGAGGGCAGTTAAATGACATGGATGAAATGGTTCATCATATTTTCCAATTATTATTTTAGGGATTCCTAGATTAACAACTTTGTGTGAGCACCTTCTCTATTGTATTCCTTGTCATTCACCTAGGTCAATGAAGGAAATTATTCACCAATATCAGTTAGTTCAAAGCCCAACATTTTGTACCCTAATCTCACCAAGGACATGCAAATAAGAAAAATAAAGTATGTTTCTCTAACATCACTAATTTGTAGTGGATTTAGAATGAAATGAAATCACATTAGATATTGTAGATTTAACACAAGAAAAATATTAGTAACATAGTATTAAATTGAAAACAATTTTTCTCATTAATTAAGTGATGAAAAACACTATGGATAGCAATACAAAATCACTATATTTTTTATAGCTTAACTTTAAGAAGAGATATGACAATTAAGTTCATTTGCAAAAGTCGAATAGGAAGAGGTTGAAATTACTACATTTTATCATAGTGTCAAATTCCCAGGAATAAAAACAGAAAATTCAAAAATTCTAACCCTAAGTCTTGAAGTGGTGAAAATCAATGAACCTTCGGAAGCCTAACTAGTATGTCAACTTTTAGGAGCCATATATTTTACATAAGATCTATGTTTTGGATTTTCTTTGTACCATTACAAAGTTTACTGTAAGTTTTATGTGTTTGGTAGGCTTGAGAATTATGAATGATCATCCCATCAAAATCCCCAAAAAATCTTGGAAAGGACCGAAAAAATGCACCAAAAGTTTAAGATATGCAAAATTCCTGTAAATATGAAAGCCTTCATGACAATTTTTGAGATAGTTGTAATATCAAACTGTGACTTAGATGTCTCTAATGACGACTTGCTCTATTAATAAGTTTCAAACTTTTGTCACTTATTAGAATTCTAGGTTTAGTGAATATTAAAGGAATTTTTGTAGCAAAAAGCACATGGAAAACCAAAAAGGCTTTTAAACCCTGCATATCATGGAGAAACTCTCAATTAGAATTAGAATTTCCTATAATGATCATTGTATTTGATGGATTCTTCTTTCGATGCATGAAGTGAAAAGTTTGGTTGAGCCTCATTAACTATGGGATCTCATATTCTATAAAGAAATAATTTTCTTAATTGGAGATCTCAATTATAGTTATTAATCAAGGGATTGATTTTTGTTAGCTAGAATAGAGATATGTTTTGGGTTTTCCAACCATAATAAGATCATAATTTACAAATTCAAAGCTTGCTTTTTTATTGCCTCTATATCAAGCTAGGTTTACAAATTCCTCAGCACTAATGCTTACATTAGAAACATAATACATCAATGACCTTTTTAAGTACACTTTTGTTAATATATGTGATTGGTTCAATGCACTTCCAATTCCAGGTGGTCACTTAAATGTGAATAAATATATGTTTTGAGATGATAAAAAACAATAGTAAGACTAATAAAAGACTTATTTTCATGCTCCTTAAGCTTGAGAGATGTCCTTTTAAATGAGGAATTACAACCTTTGGCAGTTGGAGACTTTTGACCCTCAATGTTGACACACTAAAATGGTTATAATAATAACTTGTGGCTTTATTCCTTTTCTAAGTCCATATAGGAGTGGATTTAGTACATTTATGGCTAACTTTTTCTTGCTACCATTTCTTAGAGGGATAAGCTTGTAAGGTATATTTAACTCAATTGAAATGTAGGTTTTTAAGATATTTACATTTTATTAGTGTGGAATTTATATCTTTTTATGGAAAAAGAAAAATAATATTGGCATTTTATTAATGTGGACTTTATATTTTTCTATGGAAAAAGAAAAATGATGTTTTATAATGATATAATATGTTATTATTTAAAACTAAAATGTATCATAAAAAAATAGAAAACATAAAACATATATTTAAATGCCAACCAACATTAAAACCTAATTTTCATATTTATTATATATAAATTTTATTTTCGATTCCCCATTATTGAAAATAAATTTAATTAACATTATGAATAAAAAAAAGAAGGTATTGAATATTAAATCATGTTCTTTTATTCCCAAATTAAGCGGTACATGGAGAGAAGTTCTTAAGTTTAAGTTTGAAAAGAGAGGAGAAACCTAAAAATGGTCATATAATTTTTAAAATCTTATGATTGCGTTGATGTGAAATAAATTAATTAACAATTTTCACATATCAATATAATATAAGGAATTTTTAAAGGCATTCTAAAACCAACCCAATATAATGATTTTCCAATATAATGATTTTTTGGGAATATTGTAATATGATAATTGATATAGATCTATTTTAATTATAGATTTAGAAAGTGTAGAGAAGGGTCAAGTATTTAAGATGTAAATTTTTTTAATGTAAAATTTAAAAAAGGATTTGCAATGGAAGGGATTTGGTCTTTTTTTCTTTTCATAGATTTATGGTTATGTATGTGTGTGTAATTTTTTATTGTTTAAATTACATTCTTGAATGTATAAATGTATTCATGCTTTGAAAATCCTTTTGGTCACTTGGATTGTGTAGATTATATAGGTTAAGCTTTCATTACTAGATTTCATAAAAAGAGACAAAAAATACACTGTAAAAAGGGCCAAAATGTAGAATAGTGAGACTGCTTGAAATATTTAGCCATAATTTTTTTTCCAATTACATTATATAAAATATATATAATTTTTTTCCCTCTCCACACACAAAATTATAGTAACATTTAAATATTTTATGTATAATTCATATTTAAATTTTAGTCCTTACTTATATTTTATAAATATCACATATAATTTATACTAAAAATAAATGAATTACCTTTCTAACACTCTTATTAATTTTATTTCCTAGGAATTTACTTTTCTAACTCTTTATTAATTTATTAGGAAATAATTGATTTTTTTTTAATTATTCCTTTTTATTTTTATAGTGAGATATTCTAATATGTTAACATTTAAAAATACGGTATTTTAATACTTATAAATTGTTTTTAAAACCAATAATTAAATATTTTAGTTTTTATTGGAAAATTTAAAATAATTTAATATTTTTTAGAAATAAAATATATATTGTTATATTAGATACTTTCTAATAAATATTATAAAAACCAAAAGATTTACTACGTTAATCTTCATATATTTCAGATAAAACACCTAATATCATAAATTATATTCCAACTTACATAATATCATTCATCGTTTAATAATTGATTAAAAATAAAATAACCAAAATAATAACAGCCGATCTTCTAAAAATTTTATTGTAAAATGGGTATACAGTGTATTGCATATGCTTCATATCTGAACAGATCTATCAAAATGGGAAGAGTATGGCATTCAAGTGTCCAGATATAGATTTCTTTTATATTTATATATATGCCCGAATACAGTTTCAAATGTTTATAGGAACAAGTTCACAATGCTATCTACGAACTGCCAGTATCTCGTCCTCAATCGTTTACATAAAGCCATTGCTCCGATCACACTGCCCCACACAATAACACATCCCGATCCCATTCCAACTTTCCATGAATCCCACCAATACACACTTTCCTCACTGTTTTCATCCTCTCCTTCCCCGGTATAATCCACAGTATAATCGCTGCAGTTTCTCTGAACTGGGGGTCCACAAAGATGCGGATTACCCCTGAATGAAGATGCCCCAAATGTGGTCAGATGTAGTGCATATGGAATCCTACCAGACAGATTATTATTTGATAGGTTTAAACAGCCCAGGAAGTTCAGGTCCACAAATCTTTCAGGTATTCTTCCGGATAACCGGTTGCATGACAGATCTAAAGCTTCTAAATTTATTATTTCGCCAAGTTCCTGTGGAATGAATCCCGTAAGCTGATTATGTGAGAGATTCAAAGAATGTAAACCATTCAGATACCCCATGTCCTTGGGGATGTCACCACTTAGGTTGTTCGCCGAGAGATCCAGAGAAGTGAAAATATAGAGGATGTATTTATACGCCCATTCCCGACCCTTTACCACCAGGTTAATTTCTTCCTTGTAGTAAATTCCGTACCTAAATTCATCAGACCGCGAACCTGTCAAAGCGTTATTCCTCAATGTTGCTAAGTTTGAGAGGCATTGTGGTATCGAGCCGGACAGATGGTTTTTTGCAAGATCAAGAATTTGGAGTTTCTGAAGGTACCCAATCTGAAATGGTATTTCACCCTCCAAGTTATTTGATCTGAGAACTAGTATGCGGAGCTTCGAGAGATCCGCAATCCAGTCAGGTACTTTGCCCGATATACTGTTTCTACTCAAATCCAAAACTTCCAACATCTTGCAATCTCGCAGGGCGGAGGGAACGTTCCCACTTAACCTGTTGTTGTTGATGTGCAATACCTGAAGTTTCTTCAGTTTTCCCAGTTCCACCGGTATCTCTCCCTCCAAATTATTACTTGCTACGTTTAATACCTTGAGAGAAGAGCAATTACTGAAATTGGGAAGCAACTTCCCATAGAGCTCATTGTCTGAAAGATCCAGAGCCTCTAGATACACTGATTGCTCACAAACGCAAGGAGGAATCTGCCCCTTGAGCTTATTTGACGCCAAAGATAAGAATCTTGAAGTTTGAAGCATCGTGCAGATTTCTGAGGGGATTGGCCCTGTAATGTTATTAATTGACAGATCAAGTGCCCAAGGGAAGCCTGCAGCAAAACTGCGCGGGGGATTTGGAAGATTTCCATGCAACTGATTATCTCGTAGCTCTACCTGCTTCAAAAAGGTGTACTTATACAGCTGAGATGGTATTGGCCCTTCCAATTTATTGTGTGATAAGATTATATTCTCAAGCTTGGTAAGCTTCCACAGCCATGGAGGGATTTGTCCCTTGAGCGTGTTATTGGATAGATCCAGTGTTGTCATAAAACGTTGAGTTTTCACAAAAGGAGGAAGCGGCCCCTCTATCTTACACTGAGATAATCTCAACACATCTAACTGGAATGGCGGAGTCCAGTTGGGGGTGATATTAAAGGTTAATCTGTTATCAGACAAGTCAAGATATTTTAGATCCTTCAGTCCGCGGAAGTGTGACTCTGAGATTGGTCCGCTCAGAGCGTTTTTGGTAAGACTGATATAGGTCAGTTTGGACAACAATCCTATGGATAATGGGATAGGTCCCGTCAATTGGTTGTAGCCCAGGTCTAGTACGGTAAGCGACCATAGGAAACCCAATGATTCTGGAATCATTCCCCTCAACTTGTTTCTATGCAATTGTAGGAAAGACAGAGATGACAAATTTTCTATGGAAGCTGGTATAGGGCCGTCCAATCTGTTGTTTGGCATCTGGAAATAGGTCAGGCGTTTCCATTGGCCCTGAAAAATCTGGGAAACATTGGCAGATAATTTATTATATCCCAAAGAAATCCTACTTAGGCGAGGCAGCTGAGAAAGTTCAAACGGAAGAGACCCACTCAAATTTGCATTGGTCATCTGCAGAGATACCAAACTAGTCATATTTGCTAACCAACTAGGGAATTCAGACTGAAATGTATTTCTATCTAGATGGAGAATTTCTAAGGATACAAGTTTCTGCAGGGAAGGGGGAATTGAACCTGTAAGTCCGCAGTTAGACATTGTAAGGTTTCTGAGGTGAGAAAGACGACTTACTGATTGTCCCCATGATGACGACGTTGCTGAGAGATCGACTCGGTCTAGAGAAAGATGTTTCAAGGCCGTCAGTTTTGTGAGCCATGATAAGCTGGGACTTGCCAACATCGAAGCTGAGGAAGAAAGATCAAGTACTTCCAAGGTAGACAAATTTCCGAGTTGCCATGGAATGGAGCCCGCAAATCCTGCTGTGGATAGGTTGAGATATCTCAAGTTTTTCAAAAGACCCAGTTCTGCAGGAATAGGTTGGCCAGTAAAATTGTTGCAGCTAATATCCAAGTACTTCAAAGCCCTCAACTTGAAGAGTACTGCAGGACGCAAGACACCACTCAATTTCATTTCGTGCAAATCCATCCGAACTACACGGCTGGCCAGTCTGTCGCAGGAGATACCATTCCAGAGGCAACAGCTGAAAGAAACATTCCAAGAAGCCAAACTCCCGGTAGGATCATGTAAACCGCCTTTAAACTCCAAGAGAGACTCCATCTCTTGCTTCAAACAACCATGGACTTCGCCAAAAACAGACGAGAGAATACACAAAACAAGTACGCAGCAATTCAAAATCCGAATGACAAAACTCACTGTACCCATGATTTGCATAATACCTGTCATGATCCACCTCTCTTGCTGCAAGGATCCATATTGCCGGCCCGATTTCGTCACTGTAGTCATTTTGCATGGGTGATGGTTCTCTCACCTCTGGACTCATGTAATTACATCATTGATATGGAAATAGAAACAGAGTCACAACTAAAAGCAAGGTTGCATTGTATGTAAGACCTGCTATAGAGAGCTAAGTGGATTTAATTAGTGACAGTCCACTTAACATAAAATTCCAACGACGTGCAGTCAATTGGTTGTTCTAGAAACATTGGTTAATACCTAGTCGTCGCAAACAAACTGTTTGGTGATATGATTGTGTTGTTTGAAAGGTTGAGGCGGTGAAGATGTTGGGCTCCACCTTCTTTGCATCATATCGAAGGTCCAGTAATTTCATTACACAACACCGCTATGCGAATCAGGGCAAAGAGCATCACGAGGCGACATGTCTTATCAGCAGAATTATCCATAAGAAAAATAAGTAGATTAAATTGATTAAAGGTTTGATCAATTTGTTACGATCGTCAATGTCGACTGTGATCAATTTGTTACGAACGTCAATGTTGACTGTGTGCGTTTGATTTCAAATTTCGGACGATTGCATCCGAATCCCAGATATCTCGAAAATTTGCAAGTGCGTGTTTCCGGGTGCAACCTGCTCGAGTCCTCTTTCCGCGGCTTCGACCATGATTGATCAATTCGTAATGTCCGCGTTTTCCCCACCTACTTTATTCTGTTGGGACCCCACTCACCAACCTTTTTACCGCTAATCTGTCTGTCGGTGTATCGGTCTTTGATCCATCTGCCGCCAACGGCAACTGCAAGGAAAAGCTAGCGGCAGTGCAGTGCATATTTCTTTCCTTTTGTAGTTGTGGGGCGGGTGGCGTGAATGGGAAAAATTCACGTGTCATGGGCGAATCGACACATCCGACATATTACTCCTTCGGATTTGACCGAAATTTCATTTTAGGGTCTGTAAAAACTGACCGTCCAAACTCATTCCATTACGAGAGCGAAAGGCGGTTATAAAGAGGGAGAGGGTTGTTTCAAGGAACTTTCTTTTAATTTCTTGATTTATAATTTTGCGCATTGGACCATTTTAGTTTCTTCCAAATTTTATTTATTTATTTCCAACTTCTGAATTGATTTTAAATGGAGATTTAAAGAATAATTTTTATTATTATTATGTGGAGCTTGATTTTGTATCAGTTTACTTGGGGAAAGGTAACTTTTCTTCGTATTAGTTTATTAGTTATTTTTTATTTTTATTTTCTGAAGTCTTAACTATTATTTTTTATTTATATTTTTTTTAAGTTTTAGTTAAGAGTGTATTGTATTACTATTAAATTTATTATATTAAAAAAATATTTTAATTAAAAATATTTTTTATTGATTAAATATTTTTTTATTGATTATAAATATTATGATTAAAATTAAATGTCTTTATGTATTTTAATTATTTTTTATATTTAATTTAAAAAATGTTAAAAATAAAAAACTTTAAAACATTTATATATTATATATCAAAAATAAATATTTTTTTATAATTTGTATGGGTTATTAATTGTATCTATTCGTTATCAAAAAATTCTAGCTTGAAGTGGTTTTTGGTTAACAATTTATTTCTTTATTTAGGGTTCAAGTGTAACACTTCAAGTTATCACGTATTTGTTTGTTACCGTGAGGTAATTTATTTTTGATAATGAAGACTTTAACAGTTAGGCTTGAAGGAAAGCCATGCCAAAATTCAAAAAAAACATTTAAAGGCATAATCTATATAATATATATAACAATATAATATATATATATATATAGAGTTAAGGTTTGGATGTGGCTTGGAACGCTTTGAAGGGATCCCAAATGAAATTGTCTAATTCCCAAAGAGTTGTGGCAGTTGTGCTTCTTGGTTCTCTCATTCCCTAGAGATAAATGGATCTCAGGGGAAGAGGGGTTTTTTTATTTCAGTGGTTTATGGACAAGAGGAAAAAAAAGAAAGAGACCTGACCAAGTACAAGAAGTGTAACAGCATGCTGCATGTGGAGTAAATTCTTGAGCTGGGTTGGAACTAGTGGAAGACTCCACCACAGACAAAAGTCTGTAAACGCTTCAGGCTAGACCTTGGGTAAGGTCTTGATGTCTGCAAGCTGACTTGGACTAGTCACTATCACATTAACTTCTCTGATAGTTGGGGAAGTTTAGGACGGGAGAATCAGTTGGAATCATTGATCTCATTGTTACTCTTCTGATTGAGTTCCTTGACTATCTAATTATACTAAGATAAGTACCCTTAAAGTTGTTATGTTTGTGTCTAAGTTCTTTGTTCTAGTAAGAGGTGCGTGACTGAGTTTTCAATTGTTTGTATCTAAATTCATGTAAGTATATGTGACGGGATTCAGGATAAAATAGAGGTGAAGGTATGGTTATGCATTTTGAACAAGAAATGAAAATGTGCTCATACATGATCTAGAACCTTGCAAGATTAACTATTAGAGATATGTACAATTGTTTATTTTAATGTTGAACATATGACCAAACCCTCTACAACAAAGGGTAGGAAATGAGATATGCTATTGGACTGAATGAAGTTAACATGTAAACCAAGTTAGGTTAGTCTGACCAACAAGTGGAACTCGACGACCAAATAGTCCATAACCCTTAAAAAGAAAACAAAAAGAGAGCCTCGTGGGCTAAGAAGAACTCGGGAAACCTAACTAGACTCCTCACCCTGAAGCTAGTTGTGGAAGGAATGGACATAAATGCTATTAACTATTACAAATCCTTTTCAGGTGATACTCAAAATATATGATCATATTCCAAGTGGTTTCCATAGTATACAAAGAATAAGTGACAAATGGTGTTGGTCGCATAACTAAATACAAGAGAGAACTTGTTATAATCCGAGCCAAAATGTAATAAGTAACACAACAATAAACCTTAACAGAAAGAGTCAATAAATAACAAAACGCTATGGTAAACCCATATATTTAAAACAAAGAAAAAGTGCCCAATATTAAAAATGAAAGATGTGATGCATTATAGTTGACCATTATCATTTCATATCATTTTCTCTTAAATTGCAATAGCAGCTGAAATGGAGAAATTGTCTACCATAAAAATATAAGGGTTCAATACACCTAAATTACATGAACAATTAATTTTCAACAGAGCACAAGAACTATTACAAGAGAAATTTGTTGGCCTTGCAACTTCGACATTTGTTCTACTAATAAGGCATTCAATAGAAGAACCCAAAAAATTTCCTAGTCAGGCCATAATTTACATAATGTCGACCGACCATAGGGTTTTCTTAACCCTAAAGGAAATTTATAAAAAGTCAATATCTTATAAGAATAGAGGGGGTAAACCCTGAAATTAAAAGCATGTTGTATAAAAGGAAATAATCTCGTCGAGAGGACTTGGGGACCTCGAATTCTCAAGAGAACCTAGGGATGAAAGGCACCTAATTAATTCTCTCGTGAGAAAACAAAAATGGATTTGAGCCAAACCATCAAGTTGAGAAGAAATTTCATACCTACAACTGCCCGGAGGGATGATTGAATTATATATATAATATATAAATATATATATATATATATAGATAGATAGATAGATAAACCTGCAAACCACGGAGAACCCTAAAATGTTGAGTGAGACAAGAAATACCTGAGGTATTGTCCTTGTTCCCATTGTTGAGAGCCAAAATTTATGTATCAAGGAAAAACCTTAGATCTCTCATAAAAAATTAAGGAATTAGTTAGCAACATGGTTAAAGACCAAACCTGTTACCTGACCCACAGCTGGGCATGACTATCGTAACCCAGATTCGCCAACCATAGATCAATAACTTGCAAATTGTATTAAAGGCGAGATAAGCCCAAAGAGGGTTCTCTAGCTAAAAGAAAATTAGTCATGGGGAGTTATAAAAAGTTACCTGCATTACCAATTTGATGTTTGAATCATCGAACCAGAGGATCCTTGTGAGTAGAAAAAGAAAAGAAAGTGAACAGTTGCAGAGTCGTGTCGTGGCACAAAGTGGCGTAATAAGGAAGTTCATCAGGAAGGGTTTGGGAGGGTTGTTACTCTCACTTCATCCAATAAACTAGAGTTGCCAGATCATCAATTGAATCAACGGTAAGGATGATATCAAGCGCCCAACGCATTAGGGGGTAAGTGGGCTTCGAGAAGCATCATAAGGCCACACTTATGTGGTGACATGGTCCTTAGGTATTAACCATCATAGGTCTGAGACTTAAAATGTTAATGCCATTATTGATGTAGTGTAAATGAGCTTATAGATATTGAATTTAACCCTCATGTATATTACAAGCTGGGCACATAATAGCCTTAAGATATGTAAAAGAAACTATATATGATCTCAACATTAACATGATAATTGAAATACTAAAAGAATATCAATATTCTGTGATGATGTGTCAAGCTTCCAAACCTGGATGGTATACTTTAATGGTTATTTTTTTTATATATTGTTGTTTGGTAAAGAAATGTATGCTTGCATGTTACAAGTGGTATCAGAGTGAGGTTACAAAGCTGAGGCCTATTTTGGAAACTTAGGATTAACAAAACTATTAACGATGTAAAGAGGTAGCAAAACAATATAAGAAGAGGAGCTAGAACCACCCCACCGGGGAAACCAACAGTAGGAGTTGGACCTAGGCCTCATACAGAAGCCACTTTAGAGATGTGGGTCCAACTACACGAAAATTATCCTAACTTAAACACACTTTTGTTGGAGACATTTAATTAGTTGCGAGCTAAAATGAAAAACTTGAGAGCTGATAACAAAATATTGAGGCTAGCGAAAGAGAGAATTATGAAAATCCTCTCAGATAGATAGAACCAAAGGCACCCAAACCCCAACCCAAAAAATGGAAATAGAGCTGAGATGCAGTGGCAAGGGGAGGACCACCCAGAGGTTGAAGGAGGCCGAATTGATAATGAAGAGTCTGACAATGCTTCGGGTGGAAAGGAAACTAAGAGGTAAACTTTCAGACTCCAAGGGGAGTTTAAAAAGATTAAACTTCCAGCGTTCGACAAAGAAACAAAAGAGGTCGTCGATGCATGGTTAATTAACATGAAAAAATATTTTCAGATCTACGATTATGATGACAACCTCAAGGCTAGATTATCAATTTAATAGTTGCGGGGTAAAGCCACCTTATGGGGGGGAGAAATTAAAACGGTTCAAGGAATTGATGAACAAGAGGTATCGTGGGGCTGTTTTCAAAAACATTTTAAAGACAAGTATTTGACAAAATGTTTTTATGATGAAAAAGCGAAGGAGTTCCATGACTTGATATTGGGACAATAGACTATGGACGATTTTATAACAAAGTTTACTTCATTGTTAAGGTATGCCCCTTATATTCGGGAGGAGAAGGCCAAAGTAGAACGTTTCACCAATAGCTTGTCATCTTTCATGAAAAAGAGACTGGAATTCAACAACCCAAAAATGATGGAGGAGGTTATCTAGAAGGTTCGAATCTGTTACCAACAGATGAAGCAAAAAGGGGAGTCCAGTAGAGGACGACCAAACAAGAAGAGGCAAATGAATTTTCAAAACACCAAGAATGCTAAAAATGTCGTAAATAAGGGTGTACAAAGTAAACAACTGAACAAACCTCTTGGAAAGAGTCAGCAGAAAAATCAAACAAAAAATGAAACCAAACAAAAGGAGGCATCAAGAAAGTCAAACTCAAATCAGGTGCATAAGACTCCTCTGCAATGTTGGGGCTATTGGGAACCCCACTACTATAAAAATTGCCCTCATCATACTAGAGCGGAACCAACTGATAATATTTAGGAAGCCTCTACAATTGGGGAAGTGGTAAGGAATATCGCACGAATCAATGTCGCATTGGAGGATCGCCAAGTCGAGTACCAACCGACGATGGCAGAATTTGAAGGTAAATTAATTAACTGTCCTATCTCTATTTTAATAGACCTCGGTGCAAGCTTGAGTTATCACTAGTGCAAAATGGCTAATTAGTTACTAAAAATTGACTAAAATTTGCATATAACCAACCATTTTTCATTCGATGACCAATAGTAGCTAATTTACAGTATCGTATAACGCGACGAACTTTTAGTCATTTTTAGCTTAGTCATTAATTGGTTGTCTCAATTTTATTGTTTAGTAGTATATTTAGTCATATATTTGGTCATTAATTTAGTCATTGATTTAGGTATTAATTTCTACAATTAATGACCAAATATACAACAAAATATATTAATGTATCATCATCTGAAAAAAATGAATTAATGACCAAAGAAATATGACCAAAATGTTGGTTATGTTATAAGATACTATAAATTAGCTACTAATAGTCATATATATATACAAATTTTAGTCATCGTTTGTAACCAATTAATTATGAAAGAAATATGATTAATTTTCAGTCATGTTATAAGATATTGTAAAGTAGCTACTAATAGTCACATATATGAAAAAATTAGTCATTATTTGTAATCACAAATTTATCATTTGCAATAGTCATTTTTTTGGTAATTTCATATTCATTCTATAAATGATTGATTTATTAGTTTATATTCATTTCATTTACTTTCTTTCATAATCATTATAAACGACTAATTTAGTTGTATATTCATTTTATGTGTGTTCACCATTAATCAATATAAACTACTAACGTAGTAGTTTTAGATTAATTTTATGTGTTCATTATTTTCAACATAAATTAATTAGTATGAAATTGCGATTAAATTTAAAAAAAAAATGTTATATAATGTGCATGTTCATCTATTATGAAAAGACAATGTTACATATGTTAACTACAAAACTAAATAATATTAAGTGCAACTATAAGTAATCTCAACCACATAAATTATATTATATAAAATGTCAAGTATTATAATATGAGTTTCCAACTTAATATTGGTTGGACTACAATTTACACATGAAATATTGTTTCATGACTTCAAAACATTATCATTGTGTTTCCAAGGAATTCCAGTTGAATTCACCAACTCTAAATATTTGACCATCAGTTTGTATGTGTGTGTCTCATGCGGGATATTGGCTTTAAGGGTATCACTAGACTGATTCTCTTCTCTTTCTCTTTTGGCATTTGTTGCTCCAGTGTTATTGTTCTCCTCTTTATTCAATTCTTTCTTCTAATTACCAACAATACTAATTTCCTCTTCTGAAAATGAAAGAAGACACAATACAAATTAGTATAAAGCATGAAGGATGATGAAAAATGGAATATAAACTAAATTAAAATATAAAATATTTAAACAACATATACCTTAACAGTAGCAATGTCTACCATTTTTCTCCATAAAATCAAGAAACTCGAACACGTTTTCTTCAGTGGGGTGATTGTGGCCACCATGTGGCTAGATGACCTACATAAACAAAGAAAATAAAATGTCACCATAGAAAATAACACCTTATAAACTTAGCATTCAACCTTCAGGAAAAGTTTAGGCACAATCATGTTAACTTAGTTACATGCTAAAAAGTTCGCGTTGTAGATAACTTTCGAAAACAAATGGAAAGAAAAATACAACATATAATAAATAACATATGACATTTGGCTGGAAAATTGCATCACATAAGAAAAAAATTCTCTTATGCTTACCCATATATGTGGGTCGGTAACATGCCCCAATATTCCATGATCATTAGGGTCCAGATTTCCAGAGGAAATAAATATCCTATTAACATAATGATTGATTTATTGCATCTTGGCCTTGTCTCTCCTTTGTGAGTCCAAAAAATAAAAAATGAGTCCATCCTCAAATAGTTGCTCTCTTTAGTATCCTCTTCACATGATATCTCCACATACCCACCAAAAATATCAAATATGCCAAAACAAATGGAATTTTGGAATTGTTTCTAAAACTATGTGATTTACACCCCTTCCAATGTTTCTAACCAAATGTACCCACTTGAAAAATATATGTTTCGAAAACCAAGATAACCCCAATATCTTCTGATCCTAACACTTATCCATATTTTCCACAAACCATAGTAATTAATACTCTCTTACAATCAACCCACTAGTCTTAATATATATTTTTTCTTCTTTCCATTCTCAATGCACATAAAGTGATCATCAATCATCCCATTGAATCTTAAGATATCAATTAGGCATAGGTAGCAAAAGAAAATAGTTTTTTATTAAATAACCAGCCTTGAATAATACTTTTTAAATTTGAAAACATAAACAACCAGGAAGAAGGTAAACACACCTATCTTTTATCTCCTCAACAACTTGCATTAACCCATTATAACAGTAAAATATGATGCCCTACCAAGAGGTACTAAATATGAAATGAAATAATGATGACCTTAGGTGCAAATCAACACTGGAATTTTTTCTAGAATCAAGCTTCAAACCTGCAATTTTATCTTTAGCATCAAATATAAGTTTCTCCATAATTAACTCTTTCCAATGCTCCAATATTGAATGCTCCACTAAAATATTGTTTTTCTCTAACATATGTGTCATTATAGAGGCTCTCCACACAATGACATACATATGCATATAATTTTGTAAGAAACAAAAATAATATTAAACTACAAATGTATGTGAAAAATTGTTCCGTGAGTACAACAAAGATTAATTTTATTAAGGAAGCACTTTAAGTTTCAACAAGAGAATAAAAATAGATTTTAAACGCCCAACTTCATTTAAATACATATTACAAAATGTTATAAATTGTTTTGTGTTCTGGCCGTTACCATCCACCATGTTCAATAACATCCTCTGTAGAGGCATCCAACATGCCAACCATTGAAGGATGCATGACAATTTTCTCTAGGGATATACCTTATGTATATTTGGATTAAGATCCAAAAAATGGGGTGCACCATTTAGATTATTGTCTGATGATACTCCAGCTTCCTCAATGATATCTTCAAAGTAGCCAACAATTGCATTGATCAAAGAAAAAATATAATAAAGAATTCTTACCTATAAGTATTGTTTAGGCTAGGGAATTACAAGTTCGTTGAGAACATCATAACCAATGAATGATTTTTGCATTATAAATATCAAAAAATAAGGTGGCAGCTAAAACACATCCATGCAAAAATAAGAAGAGCATGAAATGACTATGAGAGGTGGCCCTAAATACAAGAGAACCAAAAAGTATTAGAAAAAGAATATAAACGTGAAAACCAAGGTCTGTCATAGTCATGCATTAGTTATACTTTCATATTTCCTAGGATGAAAGAAAACCCAAATAATAAGATCCATCCAAGTTATAATAGTCATAAGTAGATCTAACTACAATTTTCTTCCACTCATACAAGTAGGAAAACACTATGAGACATGGGTCACTAATCAAGAGGGTGCAATAATATATTCTTGATATTTCCATTGTGATCAGATAAGAAAACACCTCTATTTGATTAATTTCCTATGATTCACCTTTGTTCGGGAAATCCAACTAGGAAGAAAGGTGTGTTATGAGCATAACCCTATTGATTTCCATCCAAGCAAGGAGCTTTGATGGACCAAACTGTAGTCTTGTGCATTGTGCTATAAAGTGAAAAGGTGCAATGATATGGGAGCCACTGATAAAGGATTTTCCTTATGGTAGTGAAGAGGTGTGATCGATTATATAGTGCTAACCATTGGAGGAGAGCCTAAATGGGAGGAGGATTGGATGGCAATATAGTATTTCCTAGAAGCGAGACTACCCAAAGAATACATAATTTTGGATTCAATTATCACATAATTTGTTAAGTCAAGTGATCACACTTGTACTAGTGTAAAAAATGTAGGGAACTTCTTACTAACAATAATTGTCAATCGAGACATGGTTGAATTACTAAAGGGATAGATTAAAATTTTAAATGACTTTATGTAGGGGATAAAGGGAAACCTTAGGATTTTAGGATGGGCTGAGATTAGAGGAACAAAAAAGGGGAGTGTCTTATCTCTACCTTAATAAATTTTCCCTCCACAAGAGGGATAGATTAAAATTTAAACCTACTTTACGCAGGGGGTAAAGAGAAACTCGAGAATTTCAGGATGTGGGTGAGACTACAAGAACAATAAAGGGGAGTGCCTCTATCTCTACCTTAATATTCTCGAATCAAGAATTATTATCGAGACTATGACAAAAAAGATAAGGAAAACCCCAACACATTGGAGTGCATATTCCATAATGATAAGTTGGAAGGAAAAAAGGTGTGACACGTGAATATGTAATAACAAAAAAAAAAGGAGGTGGGTTTCCTTGCCAACATGGTCATGGCTTGTGATGTAGCAAAGGGAGATAATGGAAGGTGGAATACATGTATATAAATGAAAATGAAAACAAAATTCAAATAAGAAAGTTATCCTTGCAAAATCATGCAAATCAGTTAAGGTAATTAAATCAATCAGGAAAAAGCACATGTAGAAACAACTAACCTTGGTTTTTTCATACTTTGCAAACTAAGATATCAATTCAAATGCATTTGTGGAGTCTACAATATCTCTGGATTAAAAACATACAAAAAATAAAAGGTGTCCTAAAATCATGTGCACTTTGAGGAGCCATTATCGAAAAGAAAAAACGAAAAATATCACTTGCACTTGAAAGAATCTCAAGAAGTGAACTATATAATTAATTCTTCCAAGTTTGAGGGATATTGGGGACCATAGGTTTCTGATAGAGAGAGAGAGGTCTTAGTGGGAAGGAAATAATGACTCTCAATAGAAAGGGTCCTCACACAATGCTAAAAGAGCTTAGAGTCTAGGGCAAAGGGGAAAAGGAGCCAAGCTAAAGGAGAGGAAGACCCAACTTATTGACCAAACAGGTGGTTGAATAGAAAAGGTTTGATAGGTTGCTCGGACTTGAATCCCTCCAAGTAAGGGATCTAAGGACGACTATGTGAAGGAAGACATATACAATCTAGTGGCCTAGAAGGCATGTGGAGATTTGACAAAAAAATTGTCAAAAATCTCATGTTGCCTATCTACTAGTATGTACATGTAGAAATAATGGAGTATAGGAAGAGACTAAAAAAATGAAGAAAAGCTAGAAAAATTTAAGCTCCACTTTAGACATTTGTTAGGACTGTTTTTATGTAGTTGAAGTTGTTGAAAGATGCAATTACACAAGTGGTGGTGGAAATATTCACACTATGGATTCTGGAAAAACTAGTGAATGTGAAGAAAACGATGTAAATAATGAGGAAGGTAGAAACTACAAAGTTGCATACTCTTGCAAATAACATATCAAACATAGATAAATAGGAATACCAAGGCTGCAAATTTGCCTTATGGGATTGATATAAAGATATGATGAGTATAGAAGCTAAATTGCACCAAATGAAAATTCTTAGAACATTCAGAAATGAGATGGACATGCTATGAGAGCATCTCTCATGGAATTGTTTGTTCAATTAACTATATACAACATTAACCACCAGAATGCATAAACACACGCACACACACATCTCCCAAAGATTTTCAATTTGTGATGCTTAAGAGTAGACATGCTTTGTGCATTACAAATACAGGGGAAAAAGGATGTATGATATGTAATGTCTTTAAATAGGTATCAAAGATCCATCATACTACTAATTAGACATTGTGAATTGATGTTGAAATAAATAGAAACATTTAAGATTCATAAAGGCAGTAGATGGAATATTGTATAAATGCATCTAAAACTTTAACAAGGACAACAATAAATAGTGCACACACCTTCCATCTCATATCTTTGTAAGAAGCCCATAGTTGTTGCAACATCCCGATCATACCTGAAAAAAATAGGATAACCAAAATTTAGAATATAGAAGGGATTTATTTGGTAGTGAGAATGGGGTTGACAATAGGGGTGATGTAAAAATAAGAATAAAATTATGAAATATCATAGAAAATCATATAATGGTTGAAATATACTAGTTTTTTGCAGGTTCTTGAGGCTTAGGCCCAATTAGAAGGGTCTTTGTAATCATATTACGAAAATATATAGAAATGATAAGCAGGGAAAAATAAATTGAAAGAGTCCAAAGTAACCCAACACCAAAGTGACTTCAACATTTTTTAACATTTTCCTTTGATATTTACCGACTTGATCCAAACTTATTTTTAACTATCCACTACACTAATATCTCTTATTAATACTAAGTATCAAAGCATCAATTTCCATCTTATATTGTCAAATGTTGTTTAGGATTTACTACCATATCAAGAACATTTCTATGGATTATGCCATCAAGTCAAACTCAGTCTTCTTCATTCTGAATAAGCATATTGATTTAAGAAATGAAATCATCATTGAAGCCAATGGTTTTCTTCCAATTCACCACTGCTTAAAGAAATTTGGCCTGTGGATTCACATATATTTAGAAGAACTTTAACTACTTTCAAGTATAGCAATCGTGACCACATCTGAAGTAAATATGAGAGTAATTTCTCTTAATTTATTCGTGTGCAAGTGGATATGCACCAAGCATTGGCTTATTAGTTTTTAAAAGATGTCTTCAAAGAGAAATAAATTGCGAGAGAGTGGCTTACAACTATATATAATATATAATATATGAAGTCTTGTTTCATGCAAAGAAGAAACATAATGCTCACAAAAGCAGATGTGATCACAAGTTACTAGATTTGAATGTTTGTTACCATTTTCAGACTTAAAAACAACCATTTCAAAAAGGACCATGTCAACTAGGGTGTCCCAAAATGGCTCAGAATACTTATCAAACAAAACAAAATACAATGAAAAAATAAAGTTTAAAAAACAGTAAGAAGAAAGAAAGCAAAGTTTAAAAAAAATATCATTTGCATTCTGCTTTTTAGGTGCTAGATCTAGGAAGATACCAGTTCTCTTCTACATCTACATTAGTGTCTCCCTTAGTTAAATGGCAAGTCCAATGAAATTTCGTGCCTATGAGTCTTGTTAACATTGAATTTGTCAATTTTGGCACATTCGTGAGTGCATATTTTACTTCTAGTGTTCAAGATCAAGTTTGTTCTACTTCCATATATTGGCAGACTCACATAAGGGCCATTTCAGTGCACGTTACATGCAACACTTGGAACATGCACGGGATACTGATTACATAAAATGTGTACTTTATGATCTTGAAATATACTAGTTCGCTGATGTGATTGTTATTTATGTAATCTATAAAAGCTACATGTTGATTCTTTCTTTTGTATTATGATTTATCATTTTTGTTGGTTAATAAATTCTTTGTCAAAAGTTAGTAGTTTTAATACCTAAAAGACATACTTACATACAAGCTTCCTGAAATCATCTGATCGATCTTCCTTGACATGTTCACAGAATATGTCAAATGTGAAGAGGGTATTTAAATTTGGATTGAATATCGATCTACCTCATCACGTTCATAGAATATGTCAAACATGAAGAGGGTGTTTAAATTTGGACTGAATTGAGTAGGAAAAGATATAAGAAATATGTCCTATCTTATTTGAAACTGATGGAATTTTCAAACTCTAGTATTAATATCATTCGATTTTATAAGAGATGCATTATTGCAATAATTCAATTTGCGCCATCTGCAAATGACAGTGTGGAACTTTTGATGTGTCGAGTCATTAAATAATGATACTGTAAATTATGACATCCTATAATTTAAATATAGTACGTGCATGGTTGTGCTTCGAATTTTCTCATCAGGCTGTGGAAAAGAAGCTACATTTGCAAGGTAATCAGTGGCGAAGGTACCACAACCCACCACAATGCATTGTTCTCACAGTGGAGGGAAGCCAACGGAAGAGTTGTTCATCCCAGATCTTGGAAAATCCATGTAGAATCCCACCACACTGCCTTGAAAATAGGCCCCATGGAGGGCCTTGCTATTGACATAATCAATGATGGGATTATCATTGCTACCAGCGATCTTATTCTTCCGTTGTTAGTGCAGGGTGATCTTCAAATCTCTTTCCCAATTAGGTATGTGTTCCGAAAACAGGGGATAGAAAAATCAACTCGCTTGCCACTAACACTGAGAATCCCTCTTTTTCCCCTCAACTCTCAAAAGGGTTATAATAACATTCACCAATTCAATTTTATCTACGGTATGATCTAGGTTTACGTTGTTTTAAAAATGGGTGGGCTCGATGAAAATGTGCACAACTCAACACTTCTTCCCCTACCAGAGAGTAAGAATATTTTAGGCCGCTTTCCCATGTCAATTATGTGTAATACTACAACATAGTTGATCTCTATCTCAATTGTGGTCATGGCTTCTCTTATGGTCTACACTAGTGGGGCCCACCAAAGGGGACTCAAATGCAAAGCATATCAGTCCTATTTAGGATTTTTCAGAGAATTTATGTTATAATACTCTCTTGAAAGCTATTGAAAAGGGTTTTTTCTAAGAAGTCATTCAAGAAGTGTCACAGAATCTCTTTGGCCTCGGTGCGTCTTCATCTCATTAATCAATGGATGTGTGAATTCTTCCCGTCTAAAGATGACTTCGTAGAACATTCCACAGAAAATTTCCACGAGCAAGAGCAGAACATTGGCATCATACATGACGGTTGCAGAGAGGACAGTGGCTTCTTACAGTTTAGAGCTTAAATTCTTGGCTAACCAATCACTACCCACGTTCATAGTGTCGAGCAACACAATTAGGACATCAATTCTAAGTGGAGAGACCAACATAGGGAGAATGAAACCATAAGTGGAGAGATAATTTGTTTGATTTGCATGTGGAGGGGGCAATGAAAGAAATAGAGTCTTGTTAATCCTCCTGGCCTTTTGAATGAAAGACATGTTATTCAATATCCGAGTTGGGTCTTGGGTCCAACATCTAGATCGAGATTCATCCCCTAGCCTTTGAATCCTTTACTTATTCAAGTAGGGTGAGTAAAGAATGAACCCTAACTTTTTACAGTCCATGCTCTAGTGGTATATCTTCCACTGGTGGGTGAGTGAAGAAAGAGATGACTGTCTGGTTTATCCGACAGGAAGTAGGTTATTCTAGACTAGCTAGTGACACCTTCCCTCTTTGGTGATTCGTTAATAAAAATATCAGATCAATTGGTTCCTCATTGATTAGAGAGTCAACATCCAACTGCTTTTGTTTGCATATGTTGAACAACACCTCTGCCTAGCCTCTCTTCTCATGGTTCGCGCTCATGAGGTGCATTATCAGGTTGAACATCCAAGAAGAGTTTTTATAAACCCCTCCTATAGCCTTACATCTCTCTTATGTTCCCACTTAAATTTTGTTAAATTTTTAGCCTAACCACTTTAATTTTTATTTTCTATTTTAGGTTGGTTTTGGTTTTTTTTTAGGGTTCATTGTGTAAGCCTTAAAAGTTTATTAGGTTTTATTTTTTTCTCCACATAAAATTGGTTGGAAAGTGGTAAAAGTGTATCATTTCTTTTAATTTAAATTAAGACTTTTCATAGACCATTGATTAAAGTAGAGAGGGGCGATTATAGCATTGAACCAATAATTTTTAATTAAAATTTATAAACCATGTAAATAGAAGTAAACTAGCAACTTCCCCTAAAAGTGCAAAGGTGCACCGAAGGAATATTCGGGAAGTTCATCTTGCCACGAATAGAGTCCACCGTTCTTGAGCATGTTCAAGGTTCTTAAATAATCTATCTCAAATAATGATCATATAAAATCATCAAATCTAATAAGAATAATAATGTTGTGAAAGAACCCTTAAAACTCAAGGGTGTAATGAATATAAAATAATTTTCTCAACCCAAGGATGTAATACATATATGATAAATTTCTTAGATCATGTGTGTCATATTGAAATAGAGGAGATCAATGAAAAAAACAATAAACGAAGACTTGAGTTGGAACAAATAGGTATCCTCAATTATTTGGCAGTGATTTTACAAATAGTATCTCAACAAGTTAACGAATAAAGCAATGGCGCACACCAAAGAAGAAATAGTAAATTACTCTCACTTTACTTAATAGTAGAAGTGTTTAAGGGTCGATAAAAAGTACTAAATCGCTAGCCAGGTAAATGGAAACACTAGGGATGGGCACTAGGTGATGCAGCTTTCTCTTTAAGTGAAGCCATTTAGTTCAAATACAAGCGAGATGATCTTTCCACATTTTTCCTTTATATATAGGAATATATAAGATAAATATTATACAACCAGCAATCCATCCCAACCAAAGAGATCTTTATCATATTACTTCCCTTCTGAATAAATTCTAATGGTTATATAAATGGGAATAATTCCCTATATATATTCACTATGTGTGAAAAAATTATCATCATGAATGTAAACTATTATAATATTGAGAGAACAATGAATAGTGATAACCAAAATTTATCAATAAATTTGATGATAAAAAAACTACAATATATATAACAATTAAATAGTGGATACAACTTGATAATTACTTATTTAAGAAGAAATATTCGAGGATTTTCAAGCGCCAATGCCCACCTACACGTATCTAATGAATGACGCTGGCATCACCTTCAGTTTCTCTGAAGCAATGACTTTACAATCATTTTCTGTGGCGGAAACGCCACCTTCCTTCAAAGTCAACTATCTAGTCAAGGTCAGTTCTCTAATCTATCACGTGGCAGATTCGGTCCATTAGGGTAGATTCTTCAAGGTAAGAAAAACATATATTTTTATACGTCAATCTTGATATAATCATTCCAATACCAACCATAATGCAACCTTGGCATGGTATGCATTTTCCACATTGCACTACAAAGTGATAGGTTTTTTATTTTTTTGATAGAATACATGCCTTACACATGCAAGGCACAAATGACATGTGACAACTCCCCTTCTCTAGGTGTCGTTGCATTCTATCTTCCCACGACATTTGTTTCTCTAGGTGTTGTTGCTAGTTGATTTCTGTGATTTGATTCCTTCAAGGTCAAGAGCTCGTATCTCAAAGGAGACTCGAGTATAATATATAGTTATAGCTATAATTCCTATTCCCGAAGAGTTAGCAGAGAAGGAAAATGAATTAAATTTAGGATTTAAGTTTTATAGGGTTTACGTTTAGTGAAAAATTGAAGTCAACAAATATGGAGATTAATGTCTATTTAGTTTTGGTTCTAGGTACTAGCCTTGTGTTTTCCTTGTGAAGGTTTGTAATCTTGTTGTCCCATTCTTAGCAGTCAACAATTCTTCTTTACCTCATTTTTTGTAAAATAAGTAGATATTTAGTGGGTGCAGAGAATGTTTGTTTTGGCGGGCTCCATGAGACATGAGAAGTCGGAGTTTTATAGTGGTTTTAAGTCGAAAATGGGTGAAGTTAAGGAAATTGTGGAGGAAATGGGCGAGGACAGTCTTTCCAAAGATGATTATAGTGATGAAAAGTTGTTGAGACAGTTCAACAAGTCTTCTTACTATGAGACAAATGAGGAGGAGTAACATGGTGCTAAAGTTGCAGAGGATTTTGTCCTCGAACCACTTCTTCCTCTCAAGGAACAACTTGAGAAAGATAAGGTATAATTCTTTCTAAAATGACAAGTTAAGATTTTTTTTCTTGGCATTTCTAACTCTTAATAATATTAATTGAGAAAAAAATTATTTGGCTTCGCAGGAGGACAAGAGCTTGCAAAGAAGGAAAGAGAAACTACTTAGCAGGCTAGACATGGAGTCCATACAAGGTATGAACATTTATTTAAAGAATTTATAATATGCTTAAAGGAGGTATGAACATTTCTTAAAACAATTTCTATGCTTCTGCTTTGTTTTCTTTGACTTTAAATTAGGAATCTTTTGCTTATGTTTTGTTCTTTTTTACTTTGAATTTGACATTTTTTCCTATAACTAATGTCTCTACAATTTACAGAATGTATGGAGCTGGATGTGAAGATCATGAGCCTTTCGATATTATCTCCAGAATGGCTCAACATAATTATCCCTATTCCATGTGCTTCTAAACTGAGTGTTCCTCGTTTACTCTCAAGTAAGGCAATTGTTACAGTCTAAAATTGTCTAGCTGAGGGTGTTCATGCATGTTTTGAGTGAAATAGAGTTGAAACGGTCATCTGACTTGATCCAAACCCTAATCCCATTCCAATAGTTCAAAGAACGATATTGAAGATTTATATGTTTCCAGGCATCTCTGAGCTACAACCTAAGAGAGCTTCCTAGAGTGCTAATAGGTCCTTCAATGTCTTCCACATCGAAAATGGAGTATCCTTCCCATGGAGACTCGAGACAATATGGTCTCGAACTCCCTCAAGGATGATCCGTCTCACCTTTGCCACACACTTCTTCCACTCAGCCAACTCTAGTGCATTAGTTGAAGCTGGCTTTGGGATTTCTTGATCAATGAATTCCTTCAAGCCATTTTCTTCTAATACAACCTCCATTCTATCTTTCCATGCCATGTAATTTGAGCTACTTTCCAAGGCATACTCAAGTCTCAAACCATAGAATGCCATTGGCCAACCTTGAAGTATGATATGAATTCGATTTGTACCTACAACCCCAAACTTCAAACTTTGATTTATATTCTCAGTAAACTGTTCACAAATCTGATACCATGTAGAAAATCTAATGGTAGGTTAACCCGATAATGCAATATAAATCAAAGAAAAATACTATAACCTACTTCTACTATCAATTTATGGAAGCTTAAAGATCTAGCTAAATAATATAACCAGAAGAAGAAGAATCAATGGCACAATATACATGAAAATACCTTGAGGAAAGCCTCAGCTAAAAACCCCATACTATTGTATTATCATACATGGTGGAAATACATAGGAATTATACAAAGCCTTAGCTCTCATAGCTATCCAGCTCTCAGTACAATCCTCACAGATGCTCACAGGCAATCTTGGCTTCTCTCCAGCTTTCCTCTCTACCCTCCAAGCTCCTATTTCCTTGTGATGTTCCTTATAGATGACCTCCTATTACCAAGTGGATGATCAAGCCTTCAAAACTGTGCAATCCTCAAGAAAGAATCCTTGACTGCATGCATGAGTTTTATCCATGAGAAAACGCATGCAACTGATAATACACTGTCCTTGAACATTAATCTCAATTGGGTCTTTCTCAGAATAGACATGCATGAGTTTCTGATGAGGGAATCTTCAATTAACTGGAGTAGCACTAGTTGAGTGCATTAATGCATCAACTGACTATTAACTCACTATTAGTTCCTCAAACAGTGTGGAACTAATTTAACTGGACTTAACTAAGTAAAATGAGTTAACTAATTACAACTCAAATATAGCTCAATCTTATCTTCTTAAATTTAGGGATAAGTCTTGCATGACTTCAGAAAGACTTCTAACTTGAATTTATCCAACTAATTAATTTAAAATAAATTAATTAATTATTTCCAAGTAGCTGTTAAGAAAAATTTGTTTTAATTCACAATTTAATTCAAGGACAAATTAAATTGGAATATTCTTGTTGCCATATTTCAACATGTGCAATTACGCCTAGTTGTTCTTTCTTTAGAAGCTTTGTCATTCCATTATAGTTGATTATCTTTCCCAATTTCCCTGCGATACCCCTTAATTCAACTTCCTTTCCTTCCGAAACAAATTTCATGAAACGTTCTTGAAAATTAAAAGCTATTGTACCAAAGGATTGCAACCATTGGACTCCTAGTATAACATGAACACAACCCATTGCAATGGAAAGCAGTGGGTTATTCAATACATATTCTCCCATGGATAGCTTGATATTGTGGCACTTTCAAGAGAAATTTATTGTTCATCCACTTGAAACCATCACTTGACACTCTAGTGCTGGATATATGAAGTAATTTAATTCCTTGGCTATCTTACAATGAACAAAATTATGGGCACAACCTGAATCAATCAATACTATTACCTTTTCTTCTATCTTAATAGTTTGAGGAGTGGTAATTCTGACCAATGCATTACAAGATATGGTCGGATTAATTTCTTATTTCTTTAGGGTTTGTTCCTTGTGCATATCCTCTTCTTTTGATTTTTCTTGTTCATTTTCTTCCTCCTCTTCACAATCTACGTAAAATAATTTCTTCTCAGTACACTTATGACCTTTAGTGTATTTTCTATCACAATTGTAACAAAGCCCTTTTGCTCTTTTTTCTTCCAATTGTTGTGGTGTCAACCTTGTAGGTTGTGGAAGGCTAGGGGCAGCAACACTTCCATCTTTATAGTTGTGAGTGGTAGGAACTGCGTCCTGTAGACTCCCTGTT
>APFE030161830.1:169929-185209 GCA_000404065.3 Pinus taeda | reverse complement strand
AAGTCGTCAAGCGGAAAAGCCATAATTTTTCTTTCCATTTTTCTTACCAACTTGAATGTCTTCTCTAATGAATCAGGTTCCCAAAGGTCAACCTCATGTTGGATGTTATCCTTTAAAGTCCCTATGAACACATCAATCCTATTCTCCTCTAGAATATCTTTTACCCTTATATTCAAATTTTGGAAGTCCTCAATGTGCTCCATCATTGAACCCTTTTGTTTGAGATTTATCAATTGGCTAAAAAGGGTGTTTCTTTTTGTATCTCCATAATGTCCTATCATTTCTTCCTTAAAAATTTCCCGAGTGATAATTTATTTACAAGAGCAAAGCCATCAATACCATACAAATCGATTTGGTTCCAAATATAAAGTTGTAATGCGTACATTTTGTGTGTTTTGCACATGATGGAGATCAAAATATTGCTCCATTTGTAGTATCCATGTTACGGGATCCTTGCCATCAAACTTCCTCATATTGATCTTTGGAACATGGCGGGTCTTCGATCCAAGGTTAGAGTCTATGAAATCATGATTAACATTTCTTTTTTTATCATCATGATTTTCATTTACTACCCTTTCACCATTAGTAAGCATTTCTTGTAGCAACTTTGTTAAATTTGCCTTCAAATCTTCTATGTTGCCTTTAAGGTTTTCTTCTATACCATCCATCTTAGTTTCCATGTCATTCATCTTAGCTTGCACACCTTTCTTTAAACCATCCATCTTAGCTTCCACGCCTTTCTTTAAACCATTGATCTTAGCTTCTGTTACTTTTTGTGAGAGTGAATTTTGTTGCACTTGGTCTCGTAATTTTGATATATCATGTTGCATTTATTCCTCTTCTTCATGATTCATGCTAGAGCTTTCAGGTTGCTTACTAGGTGTTTCCATTTTCTTTCTTCGAGGCATCAATTAATGATAATAATGCTTCATTATGTCCTTTGAATTCCTTCAAACTATTTTTTCAACCAAACTTATGCAAAATTTAGAAAAAAACTACACACTTTTTTTTTTTACTTTGTAAGAGCGCGAAATTGAATCTATTGTATCTTTGTAATTGTGGATCTCCAAGGTCTGAAATTGCGTCTTGCTGTAGCCCTCTAAGTCCTCTTTCCAACTCTGCAAGTCTGATCAAGACTGGATTCTCCAAGGAAGAGTTAGGCCAAATATTTGACGATGACCTGATTATATATTGGTTCAGTAGAGAAAACTTGTACGAAGTGCCCTATGTCACTATTTTCACCTTAGGACCAATACAAAGAAAACTACAAGTCATCCTCTTTCGGTAACGTTTTAAGAAATTTCAATCTGATTCTCAGAGATAAAGTTATGATGATTTTCCCCAAGTCACTTGTTTGAGATATAATTTTGGAGCCTACAAAAACCCTAACTTCCTTGGATACTATATCCGAAAACGTAGCGATACAAGACCTGAAATTTGGACCCAAGGTTCATCCAGATTTTGGCTCAAATGGGTTTTAATTTTAGCTTCTGAAACTTCATTGAAACAAAGTTATAGCAAAAATGCCACGATGGCTTGTTTGGAGTAGCAAAACCCTAGAATCCAAAGCTCTGATACCAATTGTTATGCTACCAGCTCACAAAATAGAAGATAAGATAGATAAATGACTTCAAAATCAGCCTCTTCGAGGGGGAAACCTACTTTACATTACACAAATGAACAATTCTTGGATGATACAAATGACAAAACCTTCTTTCTATATATAGGAGTCTAAGGGGTCACAATATAATCAAAGCCGACATAACAATAATAATATAAGGGCACAACATTAACAATAGTGGGCTTCTATGGGGCACAATAATAACAATATGGGGACAATTGGGGCACAACAATAACAATAAGGGCTACAATGACAATAGTAATGGGGGAATCACTAGTATTATAGGGACCTAACATATCCTCCACAGCATAGGCAAAGCCATGTCTTCTAAGGAACTAAAAGCCATTGTTGTCAGAAGGAGGAAGAATAACCTCGAGCTCTCCTAAACCTGACGTGTGTTTGTTGCATCCTACCACCTTGTTCGATTTCAAATTCGAGTTCAATAACCTTGAAGTTAGCTAAAAAAGTCGACATCAAAAATTTTTGTAATAAAATTCCACATTAAATTAGACTATATATATATATATATATATATATATATATATATATATATATATATATTATATTTATCAATTACCTTAGTAAAGGTTGATTATCATCAACATCAATAATACATGTAGAAGGATACAATTCTAATTCTAATTTAAACAAATAAAAAACATATGTTAAATATTGCACACTAAAAAAAATTACTTTGCTTTTGTGTTACTTTATTTTCCTAATCATTCTCTTTCATTAAAGACAAGTAAGGAAAAAGTTAGAAGAGAAGCTACATTATTTCTCAATCATTCTCTTTTATTTGCATCCTGACTCTTTTTATACAAATTTTCATTTTAAATTGAAACTAAAATTAAAATTAATTATATATAAAAGAGATGGAAAGCGAATAAAAAGAAATGGTTGGGAAATAATGGAGCTTCTCTTTTAATTTTTTCATTCTTTAATTAAATTTTCAAAAATATATGTTGTAAATAAACTAAATACATTATTAATTTGAATTAAGTATAGTTTAGCTTTTATAAATTCAAAGTCAAATAAAAATAATTGCCTTTTTTAATGACTTTATATGTGGAAAATTTTGTTAAATATTTTGTGTTGAAGTATGTTTATCGAAAATGTGACAAGGGAGGTGTATGACTCCGAGGAAGTGAAATTCGCAAAGTGATTATGGGAAAATAGGTAACTTTTCTCACTATTTTGGGAGACTCACTCCTTATTCAAAAGTTGGTGAATAGCTCTTCTCCGAAGAACAAAACATTAGAAATGAAAAATTAGGAAAGTAGTGAAATGGTTCTCTTCAATAATATGTTTCCATGTTCTTTGAGATCTTAATCAATATGTAAACTTATGTATTAATGAAGGGTCAATCAAGACCTTTCCTATTCCCTAGAGCTAAATGGATTAGCATTACAAAGTTATGAAAGACTACATTATGAATCAGTGACATGGTATGACATGTAAAACTTCTTTTTTGGTGACTCATTTTTGCAACATATATACTTATAAAACCTAGTCTTTCTTTGTCCAATTTAGATTTCATCTGGAAGAAAATGTAGTTTTGTTGGATAAAAAGGCTCAAGATTTTTTTTTTGAAAATATAACTATGTATTATGTGATATATTTGTTGTCACCCATAGAAGAGACTTGCATATAAATAAAAATTTTCATTATAGTTATATATATATATATAATATATATATATATTATATATATATTAAAGTTTTTATATATGGAAAATTTTTATTTTTATTTTGCTGTGTTGGCCCAATTCCATTAATTTTTTAAAGATGAGGTGGCTAGTCCCCTGAAGAAGCATATATTAGGTCCATATGTACAATATATTTACATGTATCCAGGCACATAACTATCACATCAATCAACATTATTCACCATATATCAATAGGCACTCACGATGATACAAATAACTGCCGAGCAGCATCACGATAGTGGAACGCGGGCGGGGTGTGAATAAGCCGGCTGCCGCGCCGCTGAACCATGCACTCATGTGCAATCAATTCCATTAATTTATCGACATAACAAATGTATTTCTCTGAGAATTGGACACCTACAGACATAATGTTTGGAAAGAATGGGAAAAACTAGAGATGTTTTTTGGAGTCACGTAGCTTAATTCAGACTGTAATTCTTCAGAATTTAGGAATCATAACTGCTTACAAGAAGCTACCAAAAATGTACTCAACTCCTTTCATGGCCTTTTTTTCCCATTGAAGCCTTTAATTTGTTCTGCTGTGATTAAGAACAGGAGTTTCTTGATGTAAAAGAGCTAAGATTTGACAGAGAGCTTCAATTTCATGCATTTTTTCTATTTGTAGGATTGATGTACAGGTGTAAAGACTTGATGAATACAATAAAATGTTCACTGCCTTTTTTCACCATTGATGCCTTTTATTTCTTCTGTTGTGATTACGAACAGGAGTTTCTTGATGTAAAAGAGCCAAAATTTGACAGAGAGCTTCAATTTCATGCCTTTTTCTATTTGCAGGATTGATGTACAGGTGTAAATACTTACGAATACAATAAAATGTTCACAACCTTTTTTCTCCATTGATGGCTTTTATTTCTTCTGCCGTGATTACAAACAGGAATTTCTTGATGTAAAAGAGCTGAGATTTGACAAAGAGCTTCGATTTCATGCCTCTTTTTTTGGAGTGTCAGGATTGATGTGCAGGTGTAAGTGCTTCATTAATACAATAAAATGTTCACACCCTTTTTTCACCATTGATGCGTTTAATTTCTACTGCTGTGATTACTATTTATGAACAAGAGTTTCTTGATGTAAATCAGCTAAGATTTTACAGAGAGCCTCAATTTCATGTCTTTTTTGTCTTTGTATAAGAGCTTTTTGGAACTCTCGTCGTAAAAACATTGATTGATAAATAGCAGTGACCTTGATTATATTATAAATCACAATAAAGTTCTAAATGAAATTCTCGGGGTAAAACAACTGATAAAGAGTAATGGACCCGATCATATTATAAATCACAATTAAATTTCAAATTAGGTCCACCCTATTTGTTTACAACTTGTAGAATTATTAAAAAGTGAGAGGATCCCATATGGATCATAAAGCAGATTTAAATTAAAGTAGATTTAAATTCTATATCGGGTCTAGGGTGAACCTACTATATCAGAAAAGTTCCGATGAGAAAACTTGCGATATATAACACAATATGATGTGGTTCATCGAAAGTCAAGAATATAACCATATGAAAAAAATTTCGAGACCTACCATATATAAAACTCCGATAAATGAAATTCTCCAATTTGAATTTCCAATAAATGATTTTTGATATATTCCATGAAAAGAAACACCGAAGCAATACCGTAAGTTGGAGGTGTAAATTACAAACTCGCAACCCTCCTTGAACTTTTCAATTCGTATTTTCCTTTCAAGAACATGTTTCATCCGATCACCCTTTTTACTCTTAAAATAATGCCATTAAATAAGATTGTGTCTGATTCTTTGAATTTTTTTTCAAGTGGGGTAACATTATCAAAGTTCAGTTCGCTGGCTGGCACATTTTTTTGCACCGTAGAAGTAGCAAGCTATATGGCTTACGTTTTAGAAGAATTTAGAGATGAGACACTGGCAGTGCAGTTAAATGAGATAGCAATGAGGCGCGCTAGATATACTTTGGAATAGCGTTCGGATTGTTGAGATTTTTTGTTTTGAATAAAATAGGCAAAAATCTCAGTAGGTGACAACAATAGAAATTTTGTTGCTAGATTAACTCCAGGTTGTTGGGAGGGAGTTAATGCATCCTAAATTTGAGTTGAGAGGATTTATGACGCAGTTAGATTCTCCTTGCTATAAAACAGGTATCCATACGGATTGTTTTGATTGTGAGAGTTTGTGAGGATTTAATTATGTAATCTCCTATTTGATTAATAAAGAATTTCTGATGCCTATGTTTGGTGGACGTAGCCCAGATTGGTTGGGTGAACCACTTTAAAATTTTTGTGTTTCCTGTGCATGATTATTGTGCTGAGTATTTGTTTTAATTAACTGTGCATCTGATCTCCAACAAGTGGTATCACAGCAGTTGGAGGAGGAGCGCGTACTGGAGGTGGAGGTTTGTTTTGCATTGGCACTGCATGGAGGTTTGTGGACCTGATACTTGCTGGGAATTTTGTGGCCCGATGTGCTGCACATCATTTTATTTTCACACCCCACCTATTTTACACCTTACCATTCTCTCCAGTCAGATAAAAATTGTATTTGTGGTTACTGCAACACTGCTATTGGATCTTCTTCCATGGCTACAAATGGCAGAATTAGCAGCACTGACCCTCGCTCAGCGAATTTTAGTTCCACAAACAGATCTGTATATGCTTAGGCTGTGGGGCAAACCCAACGACGACTTGCCGTGGAAGCCCTACTGGTGACCCTGGGTATAATCAGAGAGTCTATTTCCCCACGCATTGGAGATATTTCATGCTTCCCAAATCCGACTCTTCCACTTTGCGATGTTTGCAACTACATATTCGATTTCTTCCTGCAATCTCTTCATGGTATGTGGATGCCTGAGTAGCTCACTTATTGCCCATTCTAACGTATTAGATGCAATCATTTTTCCATCAAGGAACAGGCCCTTCGCGAATACAAATTCATTGCGTTATAAAATCAATCACTTTGGTTGATTGAATTTGAAGAATCAGAACTAACAGTTTGGTAATTTTATAATAGGAAAAGATTAGGGGCGAGAGACATACAAGCACAATTGACTTAATTTTTTCTCGTTTGATTTCGTTCTCCGCCTTATTGGTCTCAACTGCCAAATTGAGGAGCACATCAAAGAAGTCTTTAACGCGCCTCGCCTTAACCCTCCCATTCATAGCAGCTGCCACTCGATGAACAATATGGTCCTTTATTATTTTCTCTGTGAACTCGGCGAATATTGTTGAAAATATAATTTCAACTTGCTGTGCTGCATTTAATTCACAAATACCCTGACCTTATCGGACTGCTTTTCAAGAAAAGTGGTTTTCCTCTAAACGAACCCAATGCAATCACTTTCTAACGCGTGTCCTCTGTACGTTTTGCAAAACAACTTTTCATCGGGACGTAAAGTTCGGTAAAAAAGCCCCGTCCGATATTGTTCCGAACCGTTTGATTGGAAGGAAGGTTGTCCACTGTCTGATTAAGCTAAAGTTGCATTCAAGCCTGCACATGAACATTGCATGAAGTTTGGTTTGACCACCGTTTACTGCACATGGAATTGACGTGAAGCAATTTTTTTACTGCCAGTGAAACAATTAATTGATTAATATGTATGTACTGTGGTCGTAGATTTTAGGTATAAGTCTTTAATTTTATTATTTTTAAATTTACGGGAGTAAGTCCTTTGTTTTACAGCACACGTAAAAAACTTTATGTTATGTTTTTTATTTTTATTTTGGGGTTGACCATGTATTGAAAAAATAGCACAGCAGTGCATATGTGTTTTTTTTTAATATGCAAAAAGGAACACGCAGCAGCGTGAGAAAAATCTATGAGTAATTTACACACAGCAGTGTAAATTTTTCAAAAGGAGACAGAGTAATTTTTTTTTAAGTTCTTGGTGAATCCCTCTGTTAAGAGGATGAAGTTTGTAACAGCCAGTTTATTAATGAATATAAAGTTCTATGTGTGTGAAAAACTCTGAGCTTCTCTAGCAATCTATTTTTAAGTTTCCCTGTGTTAAAGATCCTGTGGCAAAAACAGAGCATCACTCTCTTTTCAGGTTATTTGTTTTGGAATTTATCAGAAAATACCCAATAGTGGTATCAGAGCTTGTCCAGGCTCTTTGAAGGTGTCAAAGAAGCTGAAGGAAGGAGTTTATTGTTGCAGCAGATTCTCCAGCATAGTGAAGTCTCAGGCAAAAGGATCCAGGTATTTCTCAAAGTTTTTTTTTTGTGTCGCTGTTGAAGAAATAATGAGTTATTTTAAAAAAAAGCACAGTCAAGTATTAGAAGCATAGTTTAGAGTCCTAGAATGGCCAGCACCAGCACTAGCATGGGTATCTTTAATACTCAGCTCCCACAGTTTAATGGGAAAAACTATGACTATTGGGCAATAACCATGAGAGCCATGTTTGCTTCTTAAGATTTATGGGAATTAGTTGAATATGGGTTTGAAGAACCAACAGATGAAAATGAGTTTAACAGATTAACTCAGACAGAGAAAGATCTGTTGAAGAGCAATAAGAAGAAGGATTTAAAAGCCCTCGTATTTTTGTATCAAGCAGTGCATGAGAGTGTGTTTCCAAAGATAGCAGCAGCCAAGATATCCAAAGAAGCATGACAAACTCTCAAAACAGCTTATCAAGGCATGGAGAAAGTGAAGACAACAAAACTACAGTTGCTGAGGAGAGATTTTGAGAATCTTTGCTTGAAGGAGTCAGACAATATTGACTCATTCTTCACACATGTAACTGGTCTAGTCACACAGATAAGGACTCATGGAAAAGTTCTTGAAGAAAGGAGGATTGTGGAGAAACTATTGAGGATCCTACCCTCAAAGTTTGATGTGATTGTCACCACCATAGAAGAGACAGGATCTCTCAAACTTTTCAGTTGATGAACTTCATGCATCACTGATAACACATGAGCAGAAGTTGAGTAGAAATGAAAACTCATCTCTAGAACAAGCCTTTAAGACCCAGATGTCTTTTGGAAGAGGAAGAGGTCAAGGCAGAGGAAATAAGAGAGGAAGAGGCAGAAGCCAAAACAGAGGTGGAAGAAACAATCCAGCAAATGCTCAAGGAAGAGGTAGCAATCCAAATCAGAACCAAGGCCAAGGCAAGCAGTCAACAAAGTGGACATCATCATGCTCAAGGGCAAAGGTATGAAAAATCCAATGTCCAATGTTATTATTGTAAAAAATATGGGCATTATGCCAATGAATGTAGGAAGAAGCAACATGATATGACTAATAGATCACGTGCAAATATCACTAGAGAAAATATCAGCAAAGATAATGTGCTTTTAGCTTGTAATATGGTTGAAACAAACAGTGATGATATATGGTTTCTAGACTCCAGTTGCAGCAACCATATGACAGGAAACATAGCCATGTTTTCTGCTTTAGATCAAAATGTGAAATCATAAGTCACACTTGGGACTGATAGTAAAATTTCTGTTATGGGAAAAGGAGAAGTTAAAATATTTACAAAGAAAGGTGAAAAGAAAATCATAGCAGATGTCTATTATGTTCCTGGAATGAAATGTAACCTCTTAAGCATTGGCAGCTTGTTCAAAATGGGTACAATGTTTTCTTTGTGAATGATGTATGCACCATCATGGATAGAGCACCCAACAAAAGATATATTGCTAAAGTAAAGATGACAAGGAACGGGATGTTCCCTCTCAGAATAAAGGCAGATTTGAAAAACAAAGAAGTAATTGCAGTGGTTACCCAAGAGGCTTTCCAAAGCATACCAAAGGATGAAAATTGGTTGTGGCACTTGAGATTTGAACATCTCAACTTTGGAGGTTTTAACTTGTTGAGTAGAAAATGAATGGTAAGAGGATTACCATTGATAAAGAAATTGGACAGCCTTTGTGAAGGTTGTATCTTAGGGAAACAACATAGAGAAAGTTTTCCATCAGAGAAAAGCATAAGGGCAAAAGCACCCTTAAAGATTGTTCACTCAGATGTATGTGGACCGATGCAAAATCCATCACTAGCAGGCAGCCAATATTTTCTAACATTCATTGATGATTTCACCAGAAAGACTTGGGTTTATTTCATGAAGAACAAAAGTGAAGTGTTTGAAAAATTTCGAAATTTCAAAGCACTTTTAGAAAACCAAAGTGGGCTGCATATAAAAATTCTAAGAAGTGATAGAGGAGGTGAGTATATCTCCAAGGAATTCCTACGGTTTTGTAGAGAAAATGGAATTCATAAGAAATTTACAGCGAGGCACACTTCGTAGCAAAATGGAGTAGCTGAAAGGAAGAATAGGACAATCATGGATATGGCGAGGAGTATGTTGAAGGCAAAGCATTTGCCAAATGATTATTGGGCTGAAGCTGTAAATTGTGCAGCGTATATTTGAATAGATGCCCTACAAAAGCAGTGATGAACAAAGTGCCAGAAGAAGCATGGAGTGGGAGAAAGCAAGGAGTCACCCACATGAAAGTTTTTAGATGTGTGGTTTATGCACACATTCCAGATCAGAGAAGGAAGAAGTTGGACAACAAAAGGGAAAAATGTATTTTCATTGGATACAGTGAGGAATCCAAAGCTTACAGGTTGTATATCCTATCTACCAAGAAGTTTTTTGTGAGCAAAGATGTTCAATTCATTGAGGAATCTTGGGATGGAAGCATAGAGAAAACATTGAATGTTAAAAACTGTTTGTCTCCTGATGAAGATGATGAGGAGATGGCTGAAATACATCCTCAAACAGCAGTGCCAACACAAGGGCAGCAAGGAACACCCTTGAAGAGAAATGAAAGTTCTTCTCCAAGCACACCACAAGGAGGAAATTCAAGTGCTTCTTCAAGCACTTGTACACCAAATGAAAGAGGTAAGAAGTTCAGAAATTTAAGTGACATTATGAGCAAGAGGCAGTGAATGAAGGTATGAATTCTTTGTTTGCATTATATTGTCATGTTGATGACCCTATTCATTTTGAAAATGCAATTAAGGATAAGAAATGGATAGAAGCTATGGATGAGGAGATCAATGCCATAGAAAGAAACAAGACATGGGATTTGGTTGAACTACCAAAAGGTAAAGAAGTCATTGGAGTCAAATGGGTCTACAAAACCAAGAGTAATGCTGAAGGAAAAATAGAAAGACACAAGGCAAGACTTGTTGTCAAAGGGTATAAGCAGCAGTATGGGAGAGACTATGAGGAGACTTTCGCACCAGTTGCAAGAATGGAAACTGTGAGAGCAGTGCTATCCATAACAGCACAAAACAAGTGGAAAGTTTACCAAATGGACGTGAAGTCAGAATTCCTAAATGGAGTGTTAATGGAAGAGGTTTACATTGAACAACCTCTAGGCTATGAAAAAAGGCCAAGAGCACAAAGTGTGTAGATTAAAGAAAGCTCTTTATGGGCTGAAGCAAGCACTAAGAGCATGGTACAGTAGGATAGATTCCTATCTACTGGAAAATGGATTTGAAAAATGTAAGGGAGAACCCACCCTCTACATCAAAGAAAAGGATGGTAAAATTCTAATTGTTGTGTTATATGTTGATGATGTTATTTTCACAGGTAATGATGATCATCTCATTGAAAACTTCAAATCAGTCATGAAAGAAGAATTTGAGATGACTGACATGGGTTTGCTGAGATACTTCTTAGGAATAGAAGTAGATCAAAATGGAAATGGGATTTTTATCTCACAAGCAAAATATGTAAATGAAGTATTGGAAAGATTTAACATGCAGGACAGCAAGGCAGCAATCACTCCCACAGTGATGGGATTAAAACTCAGCAAAGAGGACAACAGCAAGAATTTTGATCCTAGTTTGTACAAGAGCATAGTTGCCAGCCTAATGTATTTGACTGCAACTAGGCCGGATATAATGCATGCTGTAAGTTTAATTTCCAGATTCATGGAGAGGCCAAAAGAAGCACATTGGCAGGCAACAAAAATGATTCTGAGGTATGTTAAAGGTACTAAAACATTTGGCATTTTATATACTAATTCAAAATGTTCAGATTTAATTGGATACACTGATAGTGATTAGGCTGGAAGTGTATGATCAGAAAAGCACATCTGGTTATGTTTTTCACATGGGTTCAGAAGCCATTTCATGGGCTTCTAAAAAGCAGTCTATTGTAGAATTGTCTACAGCAAAGACAGAATATGTGGCAGCTACAACAGCAGCATGTCAAGTAGTTTGAATGAGAAGAATGTTAAGGAGCTTAGGCCAAGAGCAGGCAAAAGGAACGGTGATTTTTTGTGACAATAGCTCAGCGATTGCATTATCCAAGAATTTTGTGTTTCATAAGAGAACGAAATACATTGACACAAGGTTTCATTACATCAGGGAATTGGTAAACAATGGAGAAATTGTTTTACAACATTGCAGGACTCAGGAACAGGTTGCAGACATTCTGACCAAGCCATTGGACCAGAAAAGTTTTGAGTTTTTGAGGAAATATTTGGGTATGACTGATAACTCAGCAGTTGAAATTAAAGGGTAGTGTTGAAAATATAATTTCAACTTGCTGTGCTGCATTTAATTCACAAATCCACCTGACCTTATCGGACTGCTTTTCACAAAAAGTGGTTTTCCTCCGAACGGACCTGATGCAATCACTTTCTAACGCGTGTCCTCTGTACGTTTTGCGAAACAACTTTTCATCGACATGTAAAGTTCGGTAAAAAATCCCCGTCCGATATTGTTCCGAACCGTTTGATTGGAAGGAAGGCTGTCCACCGTCTGATTAAGCTAAAGTTGCATTCAGGCCTGCACATGAACATTGCGTGAAGTTTGGTTTGACCGCCGTTTACTACACATGGAGTTGACGTGAAGCAATTTTTTTGACTGCAAGTAAAACAATTAATGGATTAATATGTATGTATTGTGGTCGTAGATTTTAGGTATAAGTCTTTAATTTTATTATTTTTAAATTTACAGGCGTAAGTCCTTTGTTTTACGACCCGGTAAAAAACCTTATGTTATGTTTTTTTTTATTTAGTTTGGGGTTGACTATGTATTGAAAAAATAGCACAGCAGTGCGTATGTGTTTTTTTTTAATATGCAAAAAGGAACACGCAGCGTGAGAAAAATCTATGAGTAATTTACACACAACAGTGTAAATTTTTCAAAATGAGAGTAAATTTTTTTTTGAAGTTTTTGGTAAATCCCTCTGTTAAGAGGATGAAGTTTGTAACAACCAGTTTATTAATGAATATAAAGTTTTATGTGTGTGAAAAACTCTGAATTTCTCCACCAATCTATTTTTAAGTTTCCCTGTATTAAAGATCTGGTGAAAAAAACAAAACATCACTCTCTGTTCAGGGTATTTGTTTTGGAATTTACAAAAAAATACCCAACAAATATTTTGTGGATCTTCTTCATACGCTGCTTGACACCTTGCAAATCAAGCCATTCCAAGTTTGCTATTGTTGGCGAAAAAAGTTGTTTCTCTCACGGTTAAAAGTTTCGATATGCGGTAGTGATTTTTTCCAAAGTTGATAGCAAAGTGTGTGAAACACTCATTGCTAAAAATTTCGATATGCGTTAGTGAGTTTTTCCAAAATTAATGGGAAGTGTGCTAAATAAGTTTTGCTTTATGTCAAGAAATTTCAATATGTGGTAGTCATTTTTCTCAAAGTTAACGGCAAAGCATTCCATCCATCGTTAAACGAGTACGTTCGGCGCGTTTTGTTTTTAGTTTATCCATCGCGTCACGTATAATATTTTCTTGAGGTTGAATGGATACGTGGCTTTACCACTGATTTTTCTGTTGGACTTGTTGGGTCACGTTCTGTCAGAGTTGTTAGGGTTGACATTGTTAAAATAAAAGTTACTGAAAGGGACATTTTAAGTTTCTCTTTGTACCATTAAAAGTTCCGTATAGAGGGAAATGTTTTATTTTCCAATGTCTGCAATATCGCTAAGATTGAATTGAATTACGACGATAGCTTAGCGAACTTTACAAGACTATAGTGAATTATCAACGATAAGGTAGAGAAAATAACAACTTTGAAATGAATTATCGTTCTGTATCGAGAGGGGGCTATTTTTTTTAAAGTATATAATATGACTAATTGAATTATTCACGATAACGTAGAGAACTTAACAAACAATCTGTGGTGAATTATCAACAAGAATGGTGAGAAAATGGTAAGATTCAAATAAACTATCAACAACACACTAGGGAAATGTCAAAGATATATAACAACGCTAATGCTTATTTTTTTGATTTCGTGGACTATGTGGATTGATTTCTATGTGCTTGGTTTGATTCATCTCTAGAATACTGTGGCTACGATAGCATGTGATAATTATTTTCTGGAGATGGATGGAAAATCCAAGGAATAACGTGTGATATAGCAACATTGTAACCTTGACACCAGAACACCGATAATTGATGCATTTAATTTCTTCGGCCGTGATTACAATTTACGAACAACAGTTTCTTGATGTAAAACAGCTAAGATTTTACAGAGAGACTCAATTTCATGCCTCTTTTGTCTTTGTATCAGAGAGTTTTGGAATTATCGTCGTAAAATCACTGATAAATGGCAATGGATCTGATCATATAAATCACAATTAAATTCAAAATCGGGTCTAGTTTATCGGAGTTGAGTTTACAACTTGCAGATATTAAAAAGCCTGATATTATGAGCGGGCGAGATAGGGATCATAAAGCATATTTAAATTTTATAGTCTCGGGTGAACAAATTAAGGAGCACATCAACGAAGTCTTTAACACGCCTGGCCTCATCCCTGCCATTCGTAGCCGCTGCCACTCGATGATCAACATGGTCCTCTATTATTTTCTCTGTGAATTCGGCGAATGTTTTGTGGATGTTCTTCATGCTTCGCTTGACACCTTGCAAATCAAGCCAATCCAAATAAGGAATGAAATCTCCAACGTTAAAGGCTGCTAACGTAATTGACACTTGTGATGTCACATCCTTAAATCCTTTGTCGTTGGCACTCAAATGATCATCAGAAAATTTTCTCTTCTTATGTGGTCACCTTCACTGTAGGCATACAGCAGAAAGACGATGTCGACAGAGCCGTTAAAAAGTTTTCATGGAATTTCACGGTGTTGTTTTACCACTACGACGTTAAGGCCAACGAGTTTTTTTGAAGCAATAAACTATGGTTCGCAGACTCAATCGACTTCCTTCCTTAAGCACGTGAAAAAAGTAAAAAGTTTCGTTTGTAGTAAAATAATATTATAAAATAACAACCTAACTATATAAAAACATAGAATTAACATTACTATTTTCGTTACTATATTTCTCACGAAATTAAAGTTTACTAACATTAAAAGCACCATACCAAATTATACAATTTATAAATAATTCAATCATATTAAAGACATTCACAACATTTGGTGTTTATCTCTCTATTATTATTTTCTGTGTTTTTGTTAACGTACATTGAGAGAATATTAAATATAAATAATTTAACGCTTTAACTCTGTATATAAGTATTAGTAACATGTGTCTTACTATTAAAATTTGAAAAAATATCAATTTTAAAAATATATTTATAATTTATAAAAAAATATTTATTTATTAAAATAAAATAAATAAACCGTAAAAGTTCAAATTCTAAAAGGTAATTCTCTATCCAAAACAAAATGCCCTACTTTCATCTTGGAAAGTTGCTCTTGCTAAAATTATAGGATCTTTGTATATCCGATCTACAGGTGGTTGGTTATACTCTTGGTGTTATAGTGGCAGCTATGAGGTTTGATCCTGGGTCTCCCCTGAATCAAGCTTGATAGTTACCGATTCACCAAATGTTAAAAAAAAAAAAAAAATATCTTTTTTAGGGGTTGTTTCGCCACTTCAAGTTTATGTTAATTTATTAAGTGAACATGGAGCCACTGTCTAAAGGTATAAGGGATTAGATTTAATGTCTGTTTATTTATTTATTTATTGATGTCTTCCGATTAAAATTTGAAAAAATATCAATTTTAAAATATAATTTTTTATAAAAATAAA
>APFE030161830.1:95449-169396 GCA_000404065.3 Pinus taeda | reverse complement strand
AATTATTAATGAATATAGATCTATTTTAACTACATATCTATTAAGCATCGAGAGGGATCAATTCTTTTGTGTAAACTTTTTTTAAAGCACAAAATATGAATAAAAGTTTGCAACTCAAAAGATTTGGTTCTCCTAGAGCTTGATAGATTAGTGGTTAAAATAGATCTATTTATTATGCCCCTAAGGGAACATATAACGTCCATTCAATCCTATTAGTTTGACTATACACAACTCAAATTCTTTTCAATGCTATGTTGACATTAGGTATAGGGATCTCTTGATTTTTTTTTAAATATTTTTTCTAAATTTTTATTGGATATGTGGGGGCTAACATCAAGTCAAAAGTTTGTGCCCCATATGGGGCAGCAACAGAGTGATGTCGGGAGCTACTATTCTTTTTTGATGTGTCGTGAGTTGTTAGTCTTATCATGTGTCTGTCTGTCTTTCAACTGACCACCACCATACTCTAGCATAAGGATATTTATGCGCCATTTCAAAGTTCTTATCTACATCGTAGGGGTGGTTCCTTAGTCAAGTCTTCACTTACAACATTCGTACACATAATGGCCTCATGGACACCCAACTTCTATGCATGACTGCGATTTTTTATTTAAAATGTATAGAAAAAGCATGGAAATTGAAAGCCAACTTGCAGATATAGTTGTATACAACTCTTTTATGCATGCTTACCATAATAAGTCTCTCAAAATCATTTGGCAGTTGTTTCTTGGCAAAATGACATACTAATTTGTTTTGAATTTGCCAATTTTTTTCTTGGTTAGATTTTCGGGCTTATACAATCTTTTATCTTCTTTACTAAAAAATAAGGTCTTTATTCAACTACTACAATCTCTTTACTATAGACCACCGATTTCAACCAAGAAACGGGCCAATTATCAAGCAAAAATAAGCCAATGCAAGCACTGAGAATTCCCACCATTGGAAAGGGAAAATGGATAGAGCAGTTCAAGGAGGAGAGTGCTCATCAAGATTCTCATTCTTAGGCCTATCCAGAGAATGACGTTGTTCTATCAAGCCCTTTATTAACTCCCTAAGGAAAGTTTGTCACCCTGATTAAAAAGGTGTTTGTTTATAGAAACTCGGTTTCAAAAGTGTGAAGTAGGATAAGGAACACAATCAAACATGCTTGAGTGTCATCGAAAAAGGTATTTATGATCTCAAAGCATAAGTGATGGTGGGAAGCCTCTTATGTTAACAAACTTTTGTGACCCATTCAGAAGTTGTATTCATTCAAATTGCAAAATGGGAGGAATACTCATAGACTATATTAGAAATTCACGTAGAAAGTTTATTGTAGATGTGGATATTGCAATTGGAATATGTGTTTAAAGGTCTCCATCTAAGGTTTTAACATGTTCGATAACAACTTGAAAATTATTTTTTAGCATGTCTCAATTCTAAGGATGTAGATAGCAATGTGGTTGAACATATTACCTCAAAGGTTCCAATTTCCATGGTCAAGTCACATAGATGTTTTGTATATTATGTTGGTAACACATGGTACAATTGTTTATGAAAGATATTAGGAAGCAATATGATCTCCCCAATCATCCCTTGTTCAAGATAAATGGAGCCAAAGTTTCCTAGAAACAAATTTTAAGATTAACACTGGTCAGAGTTTGAAGCTACATGTATGTTGTTGATAATAGAAATATCCACTCCTTTAGCATAAAAATGTTAGTGTATGTTGAGCCTTGCATTACTCATGGTATTATCTTTGGAGAATAGGTTTTCCTAAGATGTAAGAAAACTATAAAAGGTATGATCAAATCATGGACATGTAGTAAAAATGTCCTAACATGAAAAATCGTAGAAAGAGACAATACCTCAAGCCTATTGTGATAGCCTCATATTTTTTTACATAGCATGTGGTGCTTGCAATCATGGCCAACTTCTTTGATGTGTTGATAAACTGAACAAGGTTCGTTTCGACGTTTTAAAAGCATCATGAACAAGGTTGTAGGATGAAGTTGCTGAAACTAGAACCAACTAATAGGAAATGATTTCACAAAATCATTTGATGCACCTAATTTTCCAAGTCACCAAGTGTCAATTTCCAAATGATGAGAAGTGATCAACAGTTGATGTTTAAAAGTAGACCCCCCGCATGCTCGATGTTTAATCAAGGGGGCAGTACTTGATTTCTTGTTTTTTCAAAATAATTGTTGAGTTACGTGGCAACAACATATTAATAGTAAGGCCCCCTTCGTGGTTTCCAAAACCAATACACCCTCCCCCTGCTATTTTGTTTATGGTTTCTAGGATACAACGCAAAACTCCCAACATAGTTATTAAATCATCCATGATTGATATTACTAGCTGTAAATGTTTTGTGGAAGAATGCTCACATAGTGTGCCAAGAAATAAAGTTGTACTGGAGTCCTTCCAAGAAAATATCTTAATCTCCAAAATGATTCAGGAAGGGGCAGTCATGTCTTCAACAAACGTGGTGATAAGCACTATCGTACTTTCAAGAAATGGGTTACCAATTGCACGAAAAGTTGTTACATTTGGTTACTGGTAACATCTCATAAGTTTATTTATTTGTTGGCATTGTGATCAACAATTATTAACCAAATGTATATAGTTGCCATAATTGCATACGTTGAAAAATGAAGCAATGAATTTATGAAATTGGTTTATGATGGCCCAAAATATAAAGACTTGCAATTGATTTTCGAATCATATCATCTACCTAGCCATGTCAGGGGCATGAGCAATCAAGTGCTAATGGAGACCTTTGCAGAATGGAAGAGATGATTATTAGGGTAGTGGGGAAATGGAAAGTGACGCTGCTATGGATGTTCAGACATCCATAACATTGCTATTTCGATAACGGTTTAGTCTATCCATTAATCCGATAATGCTTTTCTGATTTTTGAGAATGGCTTGGCGGCCGCACCTTGTCTCAATTTCCAGCCTACCTTCCACCATTTCCCGTATCCTCTCGTGTACGTCTAAGCCGATAACTATAAATAGAATCAATTGGTGCACTCGTCAGCTCCACTTGTACAAACGGTAAATTTAAATAAATTTGAACCTGCAGTTTACCGCTCAAAATTTTAAAATTTAAAATCTGTAATGGGGGGTTTGAATTTTTCTATGTCTTGGATCCCATTTGAATTTTTCTGCTAATGCCTTAGCCAAAACGAGTGGAGCTATCCATAGAATTATGTGAGGGTATTTCTTCTTGGAACTCAACCCAATCGCAACGAGAACATGTAGATTCCCTTTTCCTTTTGCCATATATTTCCATGGTGGTTCCTTCATCATGGGTTCTCTGGCCAAGTGTTGTTGTTTTTACATGCTATCTGATAGAATGGCCAATGCGGCAGGCACAATTATCGTTTCTATCAATTACAGGCTTGTTACCAAACATAGCTTCCCGCTGCGTGTTATCACCCTCTGCAAAATGTGTTTTAAGCTATTAAAAGAGGGCAAAAGAGAAGATAGGTTTTCAGCCATATTCCAAGCCACAGAAGCACTCGAAGATAAATTAGACCCCTTCCAATGGATAGTGCTCAGAATTAGCTTTCCAACTGTATATGGAACTCCTCAAATGGACTGTGGAATCAAAAGTTAGATCAAATTGAAATTACCCTTGAAAAACCAGAAGACAAAGAGAAAATACCTAAGGGTAAAATCCTAGTTCTCGGCATATAGTGATCCCACATATTGGCGTTCGGAGGTCCAAGGTGCAACACAATAGTTGAAGCATTTCGTCGATATGCGATTAGCGATCCTGCACATCATAGATCCAAGGAATCAGAGCATCAAGAGATCGGCTCATTGTAATCGACGATCAAACATGTGACACCCTTTCAAAGTTGTGATATCGCATAGAGTTTCGATTAGGATTAAATTCACTAGGATTTGAGCCTCTAGCATTAAAGCACCAAGAATGCCTTGAAACATTTAGCAAAGGAAATCAGTGTCAAAACGAAAAGAGGGCTGACCTTTTCTCTCTCCTCGAGGGGGCCATGTGGTTTAACATCATTAGGTCCAATAAATGAAACGTTGCTACACATGATTGGTTTCGATACATGACACTTGGCAACATATGGTTGGTTCCAATAACGGAAATGGGGCAGCGGACATCAACATGACACTATGGTACGGTGGACATGTGGTTGGAAAATTCGGCATTTTGAGGGGTCATAATGGGCAAAAACAGGGCAACATGTGTCACCACTCACAAGGTGACACGTGGTAGAGTATGATGTCACATCAGTGATCAGAGGATGAGCATTGTCGCTCCTAGTGAAACCTCCAATTGCAATCAACCGATAAAGGGGCTCTGACATAGGGGCTGGCCCGCGGTCACATAAAAAGCCAAAGATACAAGGGCTTAGTGCAGACGGTGATCATCAATCGACGATCAACGAAACAACGCATCACTCCATAGTGAAACCTTCGATTATGATCTTCCAATAAGGGGGCTCCAATTTCGTGCTAGTGCATGGTCTAGAACAACTTAAAGGACCAGGGGTGCCTAACCATTTACAAAGGAAAATAGTCTCTGGACAGGAGTCTAAAGGCCCTAGTGCCTTAGGGCTAAACACTCGGTCATAGCCCCCAGTCATATGATGAAGAAGTAGTGAAAGGGCTCAAAGAAAAAGGGTCCTAAAGGGATCGAAGTTCATTGTTTCGCTGAGCTTATTGCATGTAAATATTGCGACATGTATAATCCCCTATATTAGACTGTGGTTGTTTTATGGGGCATGTTACATTCTGATAGCATGGGATAGAGCATTACAGACATAATGGGTCGAAAATCGAGGTATTTAATGGAGATATTGGGAATCAAGAAGACTTAATGGCTCAAAATGGAGCTCCACTCAGTCATACAATGAAGGATTGTCAGGACAATGTCCACTTCTTCTCTGTGACAAGCCACCAGAGTTGATCGCTACCAACTCCATAGAGTGGTGAGGTTAGGCAGTTAAGGCGAAAGTGATGGGAATTGGTCAAGCAACTAAAGGGACACATTGTGGCAGAGACGTGGCTTGATCAAAGGCCTTCACAGGAATGACAAAAGGATATTTTCCTTAGTCATCTTTCAGTTTTTCTTATTTCTGTTTATTTTGTAATTTCTGTGTATTTTCAAGAAAGGAATCAAATCCTTGGTAATCATTTTAGGCAGCAAAGCTATCGCACACCAAGACATCTAGTCTATCGGATAGCTCGCCCTTGGATGAGATATTTTGTAACTAATTCAAAGCTCCCCCTCTCCTTATAAATAGGGGGCAAAAACACTTGATACAGGTTTTGGAATTCTGCACCCGCAGTGGTCCAAATTCTGTGAATCCACTTTGGTTCTAATTGCATGTTCACGAGGGATTCAACCGATCTATGGATAAATGTAATGGATTAGTATATTGGACTCATTTTCAAGATTAATGAAACTCCTTGTTGATTCCAATCATGGTTGTAAGCAGTATGCTTTCCCCTCTATAAATCTCATTTGATGTATGTTTCTCTTCTACTGACATTGTGTAATGAGGTTGTTGGTCTCTCTCATGGTTATATGTATACTGCTAAGTAGTAACATTACCTATGTTATTTAAATATTTACTTATGTACCTTTAAAAGCACATATTTACATATGTTGATTAGTGATAAGTGTATTCGTGAGCTATAGAACATGAAACCTTAATTTGTGCTCCACAATTCATGTCATTCCATCTCTTATGCTTTCCATCCTTCTGCTTGAACATTGTTGCTTATGGTTTTTCCTTGTTTACAACCCTATGCATCTATTTCCTTCCTTTCTCTCCTCCTCTTCACCTTTACCACAACTTCAATATTAAGCTGCTCATTGTTGTGTGTCGACCATCAGAATAAGACATTCCTCTTTGAGACCAGCCCGATTCACCCCCTGTATTTGGATCCATTTGTTTTCTTGAGTTCACCTTAATGAAAGACTATTGAATCAATCCCCCCCTTTATTATCTTTCCAAACTACGTGACAATTGGACTGCAGCAGAAACCCCTCACTGATAATCTTCCATGCACTCCTCTATCTAAGATGTCCTAGGCATTGGTCTACATTCAACCCAGAGGTTGTCTCTAGGAAGCTTTCTATATCTGCTGAAGCACTTGTGCTACAAGTGCTAGAAAAAGAGACAACATTGCTTATGACGATTGCCTCACCGCCTTGTATTAGGCAATCCAAGTTAGGAAGAATATTGTTTGGTAAAATTAAGCAAGGTAGATTGCAGAAATAAGGAAAACTAGAAAAAGGTGCCACGACAAGTGGGTTTTCTTAACAATGGATATTGGAGATCACCAAATGTCTATTGAAGCTCCAGCCAAGATGAGTTTTGATCACAGAACTATAGAAATGTTGGCTATGGCTAATCCATGGGTTGACATGGTTGAAGAAGAAACTACTAACTTGTCGACAATGGAAGGGGATGTTCAGAAGGCAGATGAAGAAATTCAAACCATGTTAGGTGAGGGTGAAAATTATTCTGTTGCAGATGCTAGTGATTACCCACAGTCAAAATTATTTTGAGAAAATATTCCCGTGGAATCACAATGGCAATCTTAAGGTAGACATTAGAATGGAGGATCCAGATTATATGAATAATATGTTAATGGAATGGGTTCATGAAGTTGTAAATTATGTTCATTGCAGATATAACTTAGAGATAACAAGTGAGTGATATATGAAGCGAAATCCCAGACTGAGAAACAACATATTTTGTTTAAGAAATAAATAACTGCAATCCTAGCATATTTCAGAAGGGAGAAGAGGAAGGAGGTTGAGGAAACTAAAAGACAATGAGTGAATTAGACAAGAATAATGTTTAGTTGATACAAATCCATTTTACACCACGAACAAGTGGTCTCCACGACCGACGATGGTGGTGAGACAAAGGAAGTGGTTTGGTTTATGTATTTGTGAATAAGTTGAATAGAACTTCACAGTGAAGTTGAGACATTTAGGAATTTATTCAATAAAGCCTTTGCAATAAACATAATGCATTTTTCCCACATGTCTTGAAATATCATACGTGACATGCATGTACCTTATATCATAGATTTATGGATTTGTGCACTTGATCAATGGTTTGTCAATGCGGGTGAATGTAACGTGTCCCTCACTGACTTTGTGCGTGAATGTAATATGTCCCTTAATGACTTTGCCAATGTGCTCGAATATCATATTTGGTCGTGTATGCGTGTGCCTTATGATGATAATCATAAGGTAAAATTCAATTATTTTGTAATTGAGAAATAACTATTCTGTGTTAGTAGCCAAGTCTAACACGTCATGGAAAGATGTATGACTTTCCTTATGAGGAGGAGAGGGTATTGCACAACTTTCCAAAAGCTTAATGTCTGGTTAGTAAGAGGTTATATGGAAAGTTTAATGTTTCATGAGGTTATATATTCAATTGGTTGAAATTTTAAAAAATATCATATAAATATTAAAAATTATTTTAATATTAAAATTTTATATTTTTAATTTGAATAGCCAAATTGTATTTTTAATTTTAATACTCAAATTCATGTATGGAGTTTTAATAGTGGGTAATCATTGGAAGGTAGTAGGAGGCTATGTTGGGTAACAACCTGTAGTTGATAGAAACGAAAATTGCGCCTGCCGCATTGGCCATTCTATCACATAGTGGGTGAAAACAACAACACTTGGCCGAAGAGCCCATGATGACGGAACCACCATGGAAATAGATGGCAAAAGGGAAAGGGAAAATGGCATATGCATGCTTTCGTTGTCGTTGTGATCAGGTTGATTTCCAGGAAGAAATACCTTCACAGGCTTCGATAACTCCACTTGCTTTGGCTGAGCCATTAGCAACAAAATTCAAATGGCGCCAAGACATAGAAAAATTCAAACCGCCCTCTACAGATTTTGAATTTTGAATTTTTGAGCAGTAAATTGGAGGTTCAAATTTATTTCAATCTACCACTTACGGTCCATCGGTTGACTTGTTTACAACTTCCAGCGTTAGAGTACACAGGACCAGACGGGATATGATAGAAGGTAAGCCGGAAATGGAGACAAGGTGCGACCGCCAAGGCATTGTCAAAAACGGAAAAGCATTATCGAATTAATGGATAGACTGCTTCATTGCCGAAATATCAATGTTATCCATGTATGAGCATCCATAGCAGTGTCACATTTCCATCCAAAAAGTCACATTATAGAATACTCTAATATTACATGTCCATGAGCTAGGAATAAATTTTCGCGTTAATGGAATAGAGGCCAAAATTTTAAGCATTACAAATTCTAAGGATCTCAACTGCACATATACTCATATAAATGCAATTTTCTACATCATGGATGAAGTAGAGTCTTCGTTGGAGCTATCTCTGCATTATCGAATGCAATAGTTCATTCAAGACTGCGTATAGCTTGTGTGGCCATGGTCGGTCATGGATCTCTTGTTCCAGTATTGGTATGTTGTGAAGTATACAAGTTCATGAGAGAGTTCAACTGGATTTTATTTTCTAAAATGAACTAGGTGAATCGGTTAGCCTTGCAAAATTCTAGCACGAAATTCTGATCATTTGAAGTCTGTAGCATTTATTGTCTAATGGCGGCTTGTAGGGTAAAATTATGCATCAAAAATATCTCAGAGCTTAGTCAATGGAACAATGGATTAGCGCAGGACCTAGCAAAGAGAGATATTATTGTGGTAATGGTTTCAGCCTCAATGGTACAAAAAGAAGAGATGAAACATATGGGCATGGAAGATGCATTGATCACCCATTTGTGTAATCATAGCCTAGATAATTTGAAAGAGGTATAGTTTAATTCCAAGTCTGGAGGTTACATATGTATGGAGAACTAAATTGTAATTATACCAGAGCAATATTAAGGTTGTAAATCCAAGGATTGGAACATCTAAACGAGAAAATAAAATGCCTAACATGAATAGGATGACTTTGGAATGAAAGATAAATATAGTGGAAACATTAGTAATAATTCGAAGAGCCAAAACAAAGTGGCAGACTTTAACATTGAGCTAGTCAAAAGTTGGGCTTTTTTGTTATGAACCTACAAGGGAAAAAGGGGAAGTTAATTGTTCGTAGGAAGCCATGACTAAATTTTGAAGCAACAATGTAAGATCTTCATAGTAGACATGATACTAAAGGATGGACAATATTCCCATGGGAATCTAAATGCTACATTTAAGATCTAAATGGGAAAAATTTATTCGCACAACATTGAAATGGGAACCAAGCTGAAAGACAACATGTAAAATCTATAGTGCAACTTCTTCACCATTGGATAAAGCACATAATGTGATGCAGGAGCATCTGGTTAACAGGGCGGAGATAGAAAGAAGGTTGGCATGGTTTCTGAGAAGGACAGAGAATATAGCTCGCAGAACGGACAACATGTCTGTTTCGTCTTTATTTATAATTATTTTTATTATTTGTTGTTTTTGGTTTCTGTTTAAAATGCCTAGAATACTGTAACGAATTCTAATTAGGAACAGTAACATTAGTTAGAATCATTAGTCGCTGAGCAGTTATTTACTATTGTAAAAACAGACAAAGGGAAACAAGCTAGCCATGAATAAAAGTCAAATAAGAAATAACTGATGTAACTGATAATTGAACAACTGACAACAGTTATCGAACTGCCTGAGAACAATGTACAAAAACGAGGGAAAGCAAGCCCATAGGGGTTCAGTAGTGAAAAGTGAAAAGAAAGAACAGAAATAAAGAGATACATCTTGTTTTTTTTTTCCCAGTGCACAAACAACTCTTACGTGCGTCCTCAAAAATAAATAGAGACTGTACAATTCCATACTGTGCCTACATTTTATTTTTCTTTCATGTACAAAACCTATTACATGTTCTTGACAGACTTTGAACCAGCAGAGGGACAAACAACCAAACGGGAGGTGACACCGACCAGCACCGGTCACGAGTTATAGCGCCCAGACAAATACATTTACAAGGTATGAAAACGAAACTGAAGGCGATACAAGTTTTCTTTCCACATATAATTAACAAATCATCTCAACATAAATACAAATATTAATAGTCCATCTCAGCATACAAATTAGTGTTCGACACAACTTCAACCCTACCTAGTTCACAAGCCTAGGGTTTTGACCAAAAGTCATGAACACAAGCCGCGGCAAGAACTACTCTCTACAATAGCCAACCACCAAACCAAAGACCCATACAAGAATCCATTACAGACAAGAAACAAAAACAAATCTACCCGGAAGGTATCCAAAATAGCCGAAAGCCAATGCATTCGACCCAGTGAACGGCTCCACCTGCGTAGGGACGAAAGGAGGAAGGGTTAATTTCCAACCCTTGAAGAAAAGCGGGAAACAAAGACATTGAAAGGGAAATGCAGAGAGCATGAGCAAGAAATCATACCTGAAGGTGAGCCACGACTGCAAAGCAAAACCCTCGAACGAACGAACCCTGCTCACAGAGGAGCCGAACCATTAGAGTCTAAATAAGCTGTGGTAAAGAAATTTGGCAGGGAACGAGAGCTTACCAGTTGAAATAGTCGAGAGCCGAACAGGGCAAGCCGTGAAATCCATCCAACTTGGAGGCTGACGAACCAAGAATGCAACCAGAAATACCATTAACTTATAATGCTCAAATAACCATGGACTCTTGAGAGAAACGAACAGACAACACCGTGACAAACAACAACACCATTGGGAAGCGCCAAACGACAGAGGAACAAACATACAAACGATACAGTAGCGAACTTACCAAAGCGACACCAGACCGTCGAGGCATACAAGCCGGACCTGGAGCAACAGAACCACAACCAAATGTTTGCCATACAGTTAACCGAGCAGGCAGAGACCGCATTGTGTTTTCACCGTAGACAATACAACGAATACAAAGGAAAAATCGCAGACACTGTAGAGCTAAACTACCAAGTAACAATAATAACCCAAAGGGCGCGAACAGGGTAAAACCAAAGCGAGAACTTTCCAGGATCCCGAGAAGGGACAGTTGTCCACCGATAAGACCACCCCAGTACATGCCAATTTGATTGTAAATCAAACTGAAATTAATACCAAATCAATCGTATACTATCCGGTTCATAGAAGTATTACACATCAGCTTAGGAGTGGCGGGACCACATGGGCTGGCCCCATCAAGTGGTATCAGAGCAACATTTTGAGGAAGTAGAGGAAGATGGAAGTACAAAGACGAGGACGTGGAAGAGGTGCACGTAGAGGAGCAGATGAAGGATTGAGAGAACAACTGAGAATCCTTACAGCTCGCTTAGAAGCAGTAGAGGCGAGTAGGCGACGAGACCCAGAACTTGGGGATGACAGTGAAGACGAGGCAGCAACTGTTACAGATGGGTCAGAGGAAGAAGCCCCAGAGTTGAGGCTGTTGCGATCAGTTCTGTTAGCCAGCAGCAAGCCCAAACCGGAGATCCCTAATTATGATGGTAGTCTGTCCGCGAATGTCTTGTTGGATTGGGTGAGTGAATTAGACAAATATTTTGAAAACGAGGAGATCAGTGAGGACAAAAGAGTTAGATTTGTTGTGACCAAGTTAAAAGGACACGCTGCCCTATGGTGGGATAGTGTCCAAGCGGACAGAAGGCTAATGAACAAACTGCCGATAAGAAAATGGCCAAGGATGGTGGCAAAACTGAAGGGTAGGTTTTTGCCTAAAGACTACCAGGTTGAACTTTATCGGCGAGTACAAAATTTAAGGCAGAAAGGTATGATTGTACAAGAATACACAGAAGAATTTTATCGTGTAAATTTACGTGCTGGTTATACAGAGGATACTCTCAAAAAAACAGCAAGGTACTTGAATGGCTTAAGAATGGAAATATTGGATGAGATTAGCATTCTTTCTCCCTGAAGTGTTGAGGAAGCCTTTCAAAGTGCTGTAAAGGCAGAGGAAAAAATCAACAGGAGACAGAACAACAGGAGAGGGAGAGGAAATGGCAAAGGACGAGGACAGCCCTATGGCAGAGGGAGAACTGCCGCAAACAGCGATGAAGGCAGCAGTTCCAGAGCTTCAGGGATAGCAGAGAAAGGAGAAAGCACCAGAGGAGGTCGGCCATATCAGCAGGGACGAGGAAATGGCCGCGGAAGAGGGACTAATGTCCAGTGCTACAGGTGCCATAAGTGGGGGCACAGATCCTTCGAATGCCCAGAAGCTGAGCATGTGGGCCAGAGGGGAACACTTGTTGCACAGCCTGAGGAAGCTGAAGCACAACCCCGGGAGGTAGAAAATATGGCAGAAATAGGGGAAGCTTTAATTTTAAATAAAGTGTTGTTGAAACCAGCCAAGGAGATGGCTGAACAGACCCAGCGAAAAGCACTGTTCCGAACAGTTTGCAAATCACTTGGAAAGTGCTGTAAATTGATAATAGACAGTAGAAGTACAGACAATTTGGTTGCCACCGAAGTGGTGGAAAAGCTGGGACTGAAGCGACTTAAACACCCCACACCTTACAGGGTGTCGTGGCTACAGAAAGGCCACTAGTTATTAGTTGATGAACAGTGTGAAGTTGAATTTCGCATTGGCAAATATCACGACACGGTGGTCTGTGATATTATGCCAATGGACGTGTGCCATATACTGCTGGGGAGATCGTGGCAGTATGATCGGAAGGTGACACACGATGGGAAGACAAATTGTTATAAATTTGTGAAATATGGGATGAAACATACACTTGTACCCGTCAAGGAAGAGGATGCAATTGAACCGAGTGGAACAAAGGCACTATTAATTGGAGGAAAACAGTTTGTGAAGTAGATTGAGGAAAATGAGGTCAATTATGCAATTGTGAGGAGGACGAAACCGATGTCGCTGAACACAGAAAAATCAGAACCGCCTAAAGAAATTCAGGAGCTGTTGAAAGAATTTCAAGACATTGTGGTTGATGATTTACCTGATAAATTGCCTCCCAAGAGGAGTATCAGCCATCACATTGACTTTATACCGGGAGCAAGCTTGCCAAACAAGGCTGCGTACAGGATGAGTCCGAAAGACAATGAAGAAGGTCGCAAACAAGTGCAGGAGTTGCTGGATAAGGGACTGATCAGAGAAAGTTTGAGCCCCTGTGCAGTACCAACAGTACTTGCACCTAAGAAGGGTGGAGAATGGCGAATGTGTACAGATTCGCGGGCTATTAACAAAATCACGATTCGATATAGATTTCCCTTGCCCAGGATGGACGACATGATGGACTGTCTTAGTGGGGCAGCTTATTTTACAAAAATAGATCTGAAGAGTGGATATCATCAGATTAGGATTAGGGAAGGAGATGAGTGGAAGACAACATTTAAAACCAATGAGGGACTGTACGAATGGCTAGTCATGCCATTTGGATTAAGCAACGCTCCTAGTACCTTCATGAGATTGATGAACGAGATGTTAAAGGAATTTATTGGCAAGTTCGTGATAGTTTATCTTGATGATATCTTGATCTTCAGCAGAACGAAGGGAGAACATCTTCAACATGTTCGAAGGGTGTTAGAGAAGCTACAACAGAACAAACTGCTGATAAATTTGAAGAAATGCACTTTCTTGCAGAAGGAGCTGGTCTATTTGGGATTTGTGGTTGCAAAAAATGAACTGAAAATGGACCCAGAAAAGATTGCAGCAATTATAAATTGGCCGTCACCAAAAAGCTTATTTGAGGTACGTAGTTTTCATGGATTGGCAAGTTTTTATCGGAAATTTATTAAAAATTTCAGTGAAATCTGCGCACCAATGTTAGAAACCATCAAAAAGGCAAGTCAACCTTTTTGCTGGACCAAGGCGGCAGAAGACAGTTTTCAGCTTTTGAAGTGGAAGATCACGGAGAGGCCAATCTTGAGACTACTCGACTTTAATAAACTTTTCCAGGTTCGATGTGACGCGAGTGGAACAGCTATTGGCGCTGTGCTCAGTCAAGAAGATAGACCAGTGGCGTTTTTTAGTGAAAAACTAAATGAGAGTCGGCAGAAATATTCCTCATATGACAAGGAATTTTATGTAGTGGTCCAAGCATTGAAACATTGGAGACACTACCTAGTGGGCAGTGAATTCGTTTTTTTCTCTGATAATTCGGCATTACAATATGTAATGCAACAACACAAGTTAAACCATAAGCACGCCAAGTGGGTAGAATATTTGCAGAGCTTTACTTTTTTGTTAAAACACATAAGCAGGCAAGCCAACAAAGTGGTAGATGCTTTGAGCAGGAGAGCCTTGCTCCTACATGAAAGCAGCATACAGGTGATGGGATTCGAACATCTGAAAGATTTGTATAAGATGAACACAGATTTCAAGGAAGCTTTTGAAGCCTGCTAAAATCCCGTATTGAGAAACGCAAGCCCATGGTTAGACTATAATTTACAGGAAGGATTATTTTTCTGAGGTGGGCAGTTATGTATCTCAGACTATTCAATGAGGGAGAATATAGTACGGGAGAAGCATAGTGGTGGATTAGCGGGACATTTCGGAATCAACAAAACTTTGGAGCAACTCGGACATTTTTATTATTGGCCTAAAATGAACAGGGATGTACAAAGATTGGTAAACCGGTGTAAAGTCTGCCAACTGTCCAAGGGACACAGTCAGAATACTGGACTTTACACACCACTACCCGTTCCAAGCAGGCCATGGGATTCGGTCAGCATTGACTTTGTTCTCAGACTACCTAGAACGCAGCGGGGGTATGATTCGGTAATGGCGGTGGTAGATAGATTTTCATAAATGGCTCATTTTATTCCTTGTCGGAAAACTAGTGACGCCACGTATGTGGCACACCTGTTTTTCACGGAAGTTGTTAGATTACATGGCCTACCCAAAACTATCATTTCAGACAGGATGTAAAGTTCACAGGACACTTTTGGCGCACCCTATGGAAAAAGTTGGGCACGCAGTTGAATTTCAGCTCTGCATATCATCCGCAGACTGATGGACAAACGGAGGTGGTGAACAGGAGCTTGGGGAATTTATTACGGAGTTTGACTGGAGAAAATTCACGATTATGGGATCGAGCTCTTGCCCAAGTGGAATTCGCTTATAACGATTCACCCAATCGTAGCACCGGACTTAGCCCATTCCAGATTTTGTATGGCATGCATCCTCGAGGAATACATGAACTGCGAGATTTGGGAAAGATGGAACGGAGAAGCGCAGATGGGGAAGATTTTGCAGAAGCAATGAGCGAGCTTCATGAAAAAGTCAAACTAAGGTTGCAGGATAGCATACAGAAATACAAGCAGAAAGCAGATTCAAAAAGACGAGAGGTGCATTTTAATGTTGGAGACGAGGTCCTTGTGCATCTGCGTCGGGAACGGTTTCCTAAAGGCACATATAACAAGTTAAAATATAAGAAAATTGGTCCATGCAAGATCCTACGAAAATTTTCAGCCAACGCTTACGAGATTCAGCTGCCATCGGACATAGGCATATCACCTATTTTTAATGTGGCGGATCTGTTCCCATATAATGCCCAAGCAGATGAAGATATTGCGGTACAGCCAGAACGGTACACCCAATTGGAAAGAAGTTCTTGGAAGAAACAGTTACCTTCGGCCCGGACCCATGAGATTGAAGGGATCCTCAGCATCCAGGTAGCCAAGAAGACGCGCATGAAGGAATATCTGCGTTACCTCGTCAAGTGGAGAGACCATCCAATGGAGGACAGCTCGTGGCTCGACGCGGCACAGATTCAGAAGGCTGGTTATTCGGTGGAGGAACTCATGGAACGGAGCCATGAAATTTCTTTTACCCCAGAAGCCTGATGCATGAGCATCTGGTTAACAGGGCGGAGATATAAAGAAGGTTGGCATGGTTTCTGAGAAGGACAGAGAATATAGCTCGCAGAATGGACAGCATGTCTGTTTCGTCTTTATTTATAATTATTTTTATTATTTGTTGTTTTTGGTTACTGTTTAAAATGCCTAGAATACTGTAACGAATTCTAATTAGGAACAGTAACATTAGTTAGAATCATTAGTCGCTGAGCAGTTATTTACTATTGTAAAAACAGACAAAGGGAAACAAGCTAGCCATGAATAAAAGTCAAATAAGAAATAACTGATGTAACTGATAATTGAACAACTGACAGCAGTTATCGAACTGCCTGAGAACAATGTACAAAAATGAGGGAAAGCAAGCCCATAGGGGTTCAACAGTGAAAAGTGAAAAGAAAGAACAGAAATAAAGAGATACATCTTGTTTTTTTTTCCTAGTGCACAAACAACTCTTACGTGCGTCCTCAAAAAGAAATAGAGACTGTACAATTCCATGTTGTGCCTACATTTTATTTTCTTTCATGTACAAAACCTATTACATGTTCTTAACAGACTTCGAACCAGCAGAAGGACAAACAACCAAACGGGAGGTGACACCGACCAGCACCGGTCACGAGTTATAGCGCCCAGACAAATACATTTACAAGGTATCAAACGAAACTGAAGGCGATACAAGTTTTCTTTCCACATATAATTAACAAATCATCTCAGCATAAATACAAATATTAACAGTCCATCTCAGCATACAAATTAGCGTTCGACGCAGCTTCAACCCGACCTAGTTCACAAGCCTAGGGTTTTGACCAAAAGTCATGAACACAAGCCGCGGCAAGAACTACTCTCTACAGTAGCCAACCACCAAACCAAAGACCCATACAAGAATCCATTACAGACAAGAAACAAAAACAAATCTACCTGGAAGGTATCCAGAATAGCCAGAAGCCAATGCATTCGACCCAGTGAACGGCTCCACCTGCGTAGGGACGAAAGGAGGAAGGGTTAATTTCCAACCCTTGAAGAAAAGCGGGAAATAGAGAAATTGAAAGGGAAATGCAGAGAGCATGAGCAAGAAATCATACCTGAAGGTGAGCCACGACTGCAAAGCAAAACCCTCGAACGAACGAACCCTGCTCACAGAGGAGCCGAACCATTAGAGTCTAAATAAGCTGTGGTAAAGAAATTTGGCAGGGAATGAGAGCTTACCAGTTGAAATAGCCGAGAGCCGAACAGGGCAAGTCGTGAAATCCATCCAACTTGGAGGCTGACGAACCAAGAATGCAACCAGAAATGCCATTAACTTATAATGCTCAAATAACCATGGACTCTTGAGAGAAACGAACAGACAACACCATGACAAACAACAACACCAGTGGGAAGTGCCAAACAACAGAGGAACAAACATACAAACGATACAATAGCGAACTTACCAAAGCGACACCAGACCATCGAGGCATACAAGTTGGACCTGGAGCAACAGAACCGCAACCAAACGTTTGCCATACAGTTAACCGAGCAGGCAGAGACCGCATTGTGTTTTCACCACAGACAATACAACAAATACAAAGGAAAAATCGCAGAGACTGTAGAGCTAAACTACCAAGTAACAATAATAACCTAAAGGGCGCGAACAGGGCAAAACCCAAGCGAGAACTTTCCAGGATCCCGAGAAGGGACAATTGTCCACCGATAAGACCACCCCAGTACATGCCAAGTTGATTGTAAATCAAGCTGAAATTAATACCAAATCAATCGTATACTGTCCGGTTCATAGAAGTATTACACATCAGCTTAGGAGTGGCGGGACCACGTGGGCTGGCCCCATCATAATGCTCCAACACTTTTGAAAATGAAGCCATGACCATTGAAACAAAATTAATTAATAATGAAGATATAAAATTGTTGTCACAAAATCTTCAAAAATAAACTAGTCAAGCACATTCATGTAATAACATTAGTTTGAGCAAAATATATAGCATTTATGTATGGGATTAAATGGGCCAGATGGCTCATTAAATGTATCACCGTTCAATGGTTAACTAAAAATATTCTATAGCAGTTCTACATGCATTGGTTGAAGCTAGCCAAAGTAATTATTGGACTATGAGATGAAATAACTTCGATATGTTCAAGAAGAGAATACAACCTAAATCAATTGATATATGATTGTCCACTCGCTTACTGTTTTGAAGATTGCAGAATCGAGAGCTTCCAATTTTGTAACTTTTTTTGTATGATCATGTTCTCAAACACAAAATTTTAATACAAATATTTTTTTTTATGGTTAAAAAAATAATCTTCATGAAACACAAATCTAACTAGCCAATTTTTTTAAAACAAGTTCATATTTTTCAAGAATTATGTTCTTGTAAGTAGGTTGACAAAATTCTTGATAATAAGAAATACCATTTGCAAAATGGTTGATTTGCAAGCTACCAAAATACCATTCCCCTTTCTAGGAGTAGGTGAGATATAAGACTAACCAAACTATGTTGAAAATTGAGATAATAAATGAAAGACATGACCATTGAGAGCCAAGGTATACCGAACCATTATCACTTACACAAGTTAATGATTATGGTTTATAAAATTGCATAAGAGAATTTGTGTTCTTTTCTAAGAATTCTCCTAAATAATATTTGAATAGATGTCAAATTACCTTGTGAATCACTTCCAATCTCATGCAACATGCTAAGGGATATTATTATAGAATTTAGACTTCTGTGATCCATAATATGTTTGTGAGAATAATGCTAAGGGATACTTATATTTGAAAAGACCCATGGGTAGAGAATTTTACAAAAGGAGATATGTTATGAAACCACGTGTTCCAAAAATAGTGTAGTGTACGCATGTTAATAAAATTTGAGTGAATGCAATCATCGCTCTCAACTGATAGTCTAAACAGAAAATTTCAACATCCAACTTTAACATATCTATTAACTTGATGACCCCTCTTTGATGTATTCTAGTTAACTCGAATTCTATGTTCTACAAACAACAATGCAAGTGTTGCCTGAATATTACTGAGCGTAGGCCTTGTTTCCTTTTATATTATTATTGAATTGAATTCCTTATGGTCCATTTGGCTTTTGAAAAGATAAACTATCAGTCTTGCTGAATTTCTAATTCTTTGAGTTTTGTTTTTCAATCTCTCAATCTTCATCACATTCAATTTCTTATATCTTCAGTGTTGAATAAATGATCCCTTGAACAAAACTAGCCTAGACACATCTAAACCAAGGTCTGAAATGCACCTCAAGATTGTAAAAATCAAGGTTGCACATCTCAAGTTATAATATTTGATAGCAATGCCATTTGTGTGAACTCAAGATATGCATCCTTGAGTAGTGTAACCTCAAGGTGCATATAAGACTTGGGTTTCAATAGGTCTAGGCTAATTTCAATTTTCAATGCACCAAATGTTGCACCATCGAAACTCGATGCACTTTTACATGGACACCCGACGCAAAAAGTTGATGGGTCGCCTCCACACCCACAACCCACCCCCTGCCATCTTGGCTGTAGGGTGCAACTTGATTCCCTCGATGAAGTAATAAAAATTAAATGTATGCAATGCACAACCCACCTATGCCCTTGATCATATTTTATAGTTCTTTGTCAGAATTTCTCTGCAAACCATGAATGGTATCCCTTCAAGCTCCTTGGGCATCCCACACAATTGACATTCTTTATTTTTGTTTGATGTGACATATATGCAATAATTCTGGCCTTAGAGTTGTAGCCAAAATACCAATTATATGGTTGTAAGCAACTAGTTTTCTAAACTAGGTTTTCCAATTTCTAGATATAGCATTCACATTATGAAAAACCTTTCTATATGTCACTGTAGGAAATTAATTTGTTTAGATTGCAAAAAATTCTAGCATTTATGGGAAGAATATTCACTGGTGTCTATTAGAAAATGGAGTTTGTATCTTAGTATATAGGTTCTTGTGCTCAGCACAATTATTTCCCAACAAAGAGTATCAGATCCCAACCATGGTTGGAATGAGAAGAAGCTTAATTATCAGTTTATTTCTACTTATTTAAAACTTACAACCAAAAACCAATTCTGGAAATGTTGTGTTTGGACACTGACTGGAAAATTTTTGGTAGTAATTGTTATTAAAATATGATATATCCTAATCAACAAATATACAAAAATACTTACAATTTATGCCTATTATCAAAAAATAAACCCTCTCACATTGTAAAGAAGTTTTGTTTATATCTCAAAGTAGTTATTAATATAACAAGAAATCTCAATATATAAATATGCCATTTCACACAACCAATCACAAACTAAAAACAACCCACAAAACATGATACCTAGAAAACAACCCACAAAACATGATACCTAAAGTTTCAATAATATTAATACAAAAATAAAGTTGATATGGTATCAACTTGAAGACTTGAGTCTGAAGTCATATGAAGTGGTGAAACTCACCTTTTAAACCATAAAACTCGCATGTGAGTAATGCCTTTTAAACCATTTCTATCATGTTTCATAACAAGCATATGGAATTATTCCAACATATAATTTTGGAAAATATTAATGTAAAACAAAATTCCAAATAAATATGTTGCAACGAGATAGTTTCAACATCACATATATAATAATCATGATCTAAAGCACCCACAAGACCCAATAAGGAAGTTGCTTACCCGTACCGAGGCAGGTGCTATGACATGAACCTAGAGGCGAGATGCTATCACACGAACCTAGAATTGGGAACGAGGATAATATGGAGAAGTATTGCCAGATAAATCAAGAATTCCATATACTCATTGAAAGCCACTTGAAAGCAAAGAACATATCATATAATCTATTGAAGACATAGGGAAGCCCATCGAGACGTCCAATTCATATATTCAATACTTGGGTTTAGGAACATTTAAAGATATGTATCAATAGCTTGGGTACAGGGAAACCAAACACATTGAATATTTTTACCTACTCTGCAATTGTGGATGCTAGGAGGAGTAGGTGGGTTGTTTCAATGTTGACCTTTCATTCGTTCATTGGTGAAGAGCATGTAATCATAGATTAAGTATTGGTTGGAATACTATACAATTTTAAAATTATAATTATAATTTATATATATATATAATAATTTTTAAAGGTTAATAATTTTATTTATCATATTTTTTTTTGTTAATTTTGTTTATTTATTTATTTTTTCTGTATTTTTATTTATTTAGTTTGTTGATAAATTTAAAATTTTATGAATTTTTAACAATGTGTTTGAAGTAATTTTTCTATTTGTTTAAGGTTATTGTGATTTGTCATTGTGAGTCTTGAGATGTGAATCTTGAAGTAGTCTTTTCCTATGTGTGAGTTGTATTAGCTATCTAGATCCATTTTCTCTATATATGAGTTGTATTAACTATCTAAATTTATTTTTTTAAAATCTAGATTCTTCTAAACTTATATATGTAACTACTGTGATCAATTAAAAAAAAAATGAAATGTGTGATCAGAACCTGTTCCAGCGTTATTCCCTTACTGTAAAGCAAGGAAAACGTAAAAGCAAACTAATCCTCTGTACATAGATTAATTTTGTTTTTGATTTATGTGTTTGTGTGTAGATTTGTTTCTGGTGTAGATATGGAATCTTAAGGAAAATTGTTGAGCATGATTGTGAGAAGAAGGCCGAGTAATTGTTGTCCAAAAGTATTGTACATGTGTTGCTATCAAAGGAACGTAGTAGTCCAGGCCGAGTGCTCGTGTTTTTTACTTTACTATTGAAAGACAAGGACACACTGATTTCTTGGCACACAAAATATTGGGCATGGTTGTCTTTCTAAACGGAACGACCGATCTTATATCTTCAGGTAAATAATAGGGAGAGATATTCACACAGGGCTGAGGCTTTGACTGCACATCAGGTCAAAATGGAAGATCGCCCGCAGAAATGTTGCACAGAGAGAACGCATGGTTGTTTTGACAAACGAATTTATATTTCTTTACCTAATATCAAGGTGAGGCAACGCATTTTCAAGTTTCACCTGGGTGATATGACTCACGACCTGATTGAGGAAGACTTTCAGGATCTGGCACTTGTTATCAACAAATTTTGCAGTAGAAGCGTGGATGTGAGGCAATTGATCATGAGCTGCAAATATTGGAAGCCTGCGTTGGAAACAATAAGAAAGGCCTCCAATCATCCGCATTCTGTAGAAAACCATTGCCATATTAAGGAAATATCGGCCTCAACGTATCTCGGTGTATTCTTTGCATGTTTTCCAAGGCCATCGGGTCAACCAGGACTCAGATTTGACCCCACTGCCAAAAATTTAGTTTTTCCAGAACCGATGGCAACAAGGTCAATACTTAGATTTATGCAGGCCTCCAAAGCGTTTTTTTCTATTCATATGTCAAAAAAAGATTCATGGCAGCATAGATCCATCATTCAAATTATTGACATATCATTATTTCAGAATATTTTTTTTGGGTGGATCCTCATCCTCACAATGGGATGGGAATATGATATTATATTCACTACATGGGAGTCATTGCCCGGAACTATAGACTAATGCCAAGGCATAACTACTAGAAGATATGTGTGGTTTTCTAGTCTGAGAAGTGGTTAATTGGTACTGTTGTCAAGTACGGGTTTCCCTTCATTATTAAGCATTTTATTTTCCATTTTTTTAGTTAAATTTGTGTGGGTTTGATATCTATACTTGTGCTATTTTACAACTGCATTTTGCAAAAACTAAATGATGTAGAACCACAAAGAACATGTTAACTATCTAATATATTGATGTGACATGTCGTACTCCGCGAGCATTAGTTACAGGTAGTTCTTAATAAGGTCAAGCTGGTGTGAACCCTCATGCTCCGAGAGCATCAATACAAGTTATTTTATGCAATGTCAAGTTGTATGATGGACTGCTGGATAAGCTCAGTGCATAAATTTACCTATATAACTAGAAATATGTATTTTGATGCATAGTACTATGATGGAAACATGTCCATAGAGATATTCAATATCTAGGCTATTCTTCAGGGTAGTCAAGAAGCGTCAATTGTACAAAGTTCGTTCACGATGGTCAGAGGAAATTATGTTTTAAATGGAAGTCAAGTAACAACTCGAAGATGTGGTGGTGAATATAGAGTAGTGTTTGTGAGATTCCAAAGTGGATGTGAGTGCTAATGAAGAGCAGTCAGATAGAGATTAATAAGTTATTGTAATGTGTGTTTTATATATTTGTTGCATGTAAGCATTAAGGGAGGGTGTTGGAAGTAATGCTTCCATGTGTTCTAGGTTATTGTGATTTGTCATTGTGAGTTTCGAGGTGTGAATCTAGAAGTAATCATTTTCCTATGTGTGAGTTGTATTAGTTATCTAGATCCACTTTCTTAGAATATAGATTCATCCAAGTTTGTGATACATATCCTATATATGTAACTACTATGATCAATAAAAAATTGAAGTGTGTAATTTGTTGTATGCACGATTTCTCTCTCATTTCTAACACAATGCTATTTCTTATTCTAAATCCTCCCACTCATATTATATCTTCAGTTTCACCTCTTTACCTTGGTGTCACAGGGCACTCAATGTGCTTCAAGTATTTGTAAGATCCGTGTGTTAAAATCCTAAAATCCTACAACAAAAACTGAGAACATGTTATAATTAACAAAGGTTGAGACTTAGTTTTTAAATTTTTTTATAGTAGTTCATGAGTTGATAGAGACAAAACCAAGGTGTTGAAAGACTTCTTGTTTCAGGACAAAATCCTTGGAAGAACTATCTGAGAGATTCCTCAAAGAGACCCCTTTGAAATATTCAAGATTGTGGCAAGTGACAAAGGATAGTAAAAGAAAAGGTGGACGGAAATTGTTGGTTAAATTCTCATCACAAAGGTTAGCACAGAGGGAAGTTAGTCAATGATCATTGATCCAGGATTTTTTTACTTATAGATGCATCAAAATTACATATAACAGAGCACTTAAAAACCATGGAACATAAGCAAATAAAACGAAAATAAAAACTCATAATCATGCATGAGATCAGGACATAGAGATTTGATTATGGAGTTCATCCGATTTGGACTACATCTCTGGGCCCTACTCAATAGTGGGAAGGCCTTCATTCATTAAATGACCTAAAAAGAGAGAAGTACAAGAATATTTTACATAACACCCTTATACCTCCAATCTATAATATAGATGACAAATGGAGAGCCCAACGCTAGAGACAAACAACACCACTGACTTCTTGGCGAAAAATCGTGCAAAAACGCCTATCCGAACACCCAATTCGGATAATCGGGCTTTCTGCACCTTCTCAGAACCTTCTGATTTCTAAGGCAAGGTTTTGACCGCATGCCAGGAGCAGGTGCCGATGCTCTAATTTCTGTAAATCTACGATGCTCTCTGATGCTCTCTGTCGCTCTCCCCCCTCATTGTGCGGATAGCCCCCTTTATATTTTGGTGGGTAGATACTTTCATAAACCAAGCAGTTTCAACAAATGACAAGTTTAGGCGGGCGAGTTGTTTCATATAGAGATTCTTGGCCCTGGAATAGTACGCAGGAAACAAACCTATCATAAATGGAAAAATCGCCATCAAATAGTTCGAACATACCGTTTCACTTTAAACCTCAAACCGGCGGAATAATATAAAAAATCGACGAAATTTGTTTGCCAATAACCTTGGAAACTTGAGGCTCAATTTCAAAAAGGGCCATTTCAAAATCAAATGTAATGCAGCTAGAGCACTCTTGCAATTTCCCATAGCAAGCTGGCCATTGAAAATCTCAACAAAATAATGTATCCCAATCCTTCTTTTAAACAAATGCTTCTCAAAATTAAGAAAAGTGAGATAGACAAATAGCAAATGCAACATGCTTTGATCCTTGCAATGTAACTATGTTGGCATTCTAAATCATGATTGAGCTATGGAAAACGCAACTAAAAAATGCTCATTTAGATTGAGATTATGGCCTATTCATGGTTTTTAGTTTCATAATTTTTTAGTTTTTAGTTTTTTGTGTTGTGTGAATTATTGTCATTGAAAAGTCATTATTCGTGAAACCAAACTATGTAGTTTTAAATATTGGAATAGTTATAGTAAGTTGGATTAAATTTCATGATATATTGTTGTCTACATTTTTATTGACCTTTATATTTCTTTGCAGGTTTTGTATAACTTGTCAAGTGAATTAATCTGGGTAGGATGTATGGTTGGGACACTGGAACAATGTGTGTGTAACAACCAAGCCAAGAATGGCTTGATTCAACCATGTAAAAGTAGCATGTAGTTAAATTAGTAAAAATAATTATGGATTGAGTAAGGGGCACAGATTCCAAGAGGTCTGAGGGGGGTCAACTTTCTTGGGAAAGAGGTGGCTTTCTTTTTCAAGGAAGGAAAATCAGAATTTGTATGACAACCTTAAACTGTGGTTAGTGTGCCTTTAATAGGTTGGTTTGCTAAAGAGTCATTGGGTTGTAACTTCAGGGATAGGCCCATATAGTTGGAAGGCATGACAAGTAAGTAGACTCACACATGGGGCAAGGAAGGAGGACGACTCACACATTTTTCTAAGAAAAAGAAAAGGGAGACAACTCGGCTAGGGAGAAGTAGTTTTCAACGGGGAGGAAAATGAGTTATTTTGATGGAAACGAAAGGAAATCGCGTAGTGAAAAACTAAGAGACAAAGCTCGACTTAGGAGAAGTCATAGAAAGGGAAGGAAGCTCGGATAATGGTGGTTCAACTCTTCCAAAAAATATCAATTAATAGGGGAAGAAAAGGAGACGCTCATGGTTGGAGCTTTTGTTGGCAACAAAAGAGGTAGCGCTTAGGTTTGGAGCATTTGATTGGATTGTCAAGGTGTAGAGGCATTGACCTCTAAATCCTCTTGTGCATTAGTAAACCACTGAGAGGATAGTGGGTGGAGGAGGAAGAGCATCTCAAGACCCTATTTTAGTTGTTGATCGATGTTATTTCCCTTGAGCAAGACCACCTCAAACCCTTGGAATCTGGCTCGAGCGTGACAGCTACAAGTGAGCCTTGCCTGCAATTGTCTATGGTTGGGTGGAGAGTCGAAGTCTCAAAATAAGTTTCCATCTCTATTGAATTAAAGTAAGTTTTACTTGCACATATCTTTGTATGTTTATCATGTGGCAGCTTAATGAAATGATGTGATATACATATCTTGCTTGACATGTTTGAATTACTCGTGTTTAAGTGTTGAATGGTTGTTTATGCTCTTTGATAGGAGTTCTATATAGGTTGTTTCATATACCACTTGATATGATTGAAGATTGGTTGTAGGCAAGTAAATTGTAGGTTCATTTTGTTGTGATATTTAGCCCAACTCTCTTTGAAGATTATATTTACATATATGTGTGCACCTACAAAGCATCTCTTGACAGCTTGAATGACTTGGATTAGGTTATAGGATTTAATCATTTGTGGCATCCCTATTTGGTGCATGAAGGATTGCATGTTTCTCATAGATGAATTTCTCATTACTTGTGCATGTGCCTTCTTGTAGTGGTAATTGTCTTGAAGTCTGAGTTGAGAATATTGACAAGTAGCATGTATTGGTGGTGGCTTTAGATTGCATTGCATTATCTAGCTGATGCATTTCCAGTGTGGCATGAAAAACATGATGTGTGTTGCAACCATGTTAATAGGGAGAGTTCACCCTTGTAGTGTTCGAGTTCCATTGTTGCAGGATTGAGTAAGGGGTGGATGGTCCTTGAGGTTTCATTGGGACGTGCTAGTGATGGTCGTTTTGGGTTTAGAGGAGTTTTAGAAGAGATTCCTTGTCCTTGACTCAATTTCCCTCTGCACTTAAAGATAAGTATATGTTCATGTTTGCTTACACTTAAATGGTCGTGTTGCATTGTTGTTAATGATGGTTTTGGAAATCAGGGATTGCATTTTGTTGTTAGTGCTTGCATATGTGGTGCATCGTTGAGGGGATATTCCCCTAATATATATGTTCAATATGTATATACAAATATAAGTGATGGTGCTCGAATATGAAAGTAAATGTGTTTAATAACATATTGGTGGCAAACACAGATTATTTGATGCATTAGAGGTGCAATAAAAACCACATAGTGATAATGCCTAAACTATAGAGCTGAGGTTGATTACAAATCTGAATGAAATGCTTAACTATGTTGGAGATAATACAATAATGAAAGTGAAAAAACTCCATGATGTGTTAGAGGCCATAACCAAATATTATCTTGGACCACTAAAGTAGTGGGCTCTCAGACCCTTTTATTAATATAGTTTTTGTGAGAGACTCTTTGTTGGGCAAAGTTGGTAAGTGTTTATAGTATTGTATTTTCTTACAACTTGTTGTGCCAGCAAACAATAAATGTATGAATGTTAAGGGGAGTTTCCCCAGGGCCATTCAATCCATGCAAATTTACCTAAATGACCTCAAACCTTGTATTTGTAGAAGTCTCCATTCTTGCCATTGGGATTTGTGCAATGAGGGCAACATGTCCCTGACAATAGCAAAATTCCCTAGAAACCCTTGAGTGGCACTATGGAGCCACTTGCAGGCCTGCGTTGGACCATGGAACCCCTGGCGTATGGATGGAGAGGTGAAGTCCCTTCAGGAATTCACTTCATGTTCTTAATAGAGGACAGTCAAAAGGTTTTCAATACTGGCATGTGTGGAATTCCTTGTCTTTAAACATGTAATTCTTGAAGGCTGGGAACTCATTGGAGTGGATTTCACCCAAGCTCAACGGGGGTAATGTCGTGGAATGGCTTAGATTCACATTGGTAAAGTGGAGAAACCGTGAAGAATATATGGGGGTCTACCAGACCTCTGACATAAATCCGTGATCAAGAATATTAGTTTGAGGAGGCTTGTGCAATGGCAATGCTTGACCTTAGAGAGATCACAAATATTTGTGCCTGACATGTCGCATGAGGCAGAGTTGAAGTTCCTCGATCAAGCCATAGGAGAATTCTAAGGAAAAAGGAGTCTTTGCATTGTAAGGGAGAAAAGCTTAATTTTATAGAAATATTGGATGCCCTTATACCTTGTAGACGTAGAATCCCTAAGTGGGAAGGCTTGCTATTGGAGGGGCCATATTATCCTTTCACATGATTGGTTGAGAGAATGAAGATGTGGCATAAAATTCCCATACGGTTTGAACCCCATAATCTAATTTAATCATTCGTCTAGAATTGTTTCACTTGGCAGACTAGGGATCCTCACCAGATGGATCCCATAATAGAAAAACCGATGTTTGATGTTACGGGAGGACGAAACCCCAAAATCCTATAACTAAATGTGAATTGGAATTTAATTGGAGAACCGAGATCTGGATTTGAGGACTCCCACGTGGACCAGTGGCAGTGTGCTATTGGTCGCGAAAGATGATGTGCGTGCCTGACAATGCTGCTATTGGTGGGTGGGTTGGCCCACAACCCACATAAGCCCAGACACATAGCCCGAAACATTTCTAAAGGTGCAAGAGAGGGAGAGTCGAGATTGAAGCGCAGGGATGACACGACAGATGACATGCGCTCGACAGTGCTGCTATTAGTGGGTGGGTTGGTCCACAACTCATATCAGCCCAGACGCATAGCCTGAAACATCTCTAAAGGCATAAGCAAGGGAGAACTGAGATTGAAGCGCAAGGATGAAGCAATAGATGATGTACGCATGTTGGTGTTGCTATTAGTGGGTGTTTTGGCCCACAATCGACATAAGTATAGACGCATAAACTAGAAGAATGAAGAGAAGGTGCAATGGAGAAATGCTAAGTAAGGCCTGGCAGGATGATGTAAGAATGGGGTAAGTGACCAAACCCACTCTTTTGTTAAGGTGCCATTGGTAGGGAACTGGCCCACTTGCCAAGTCGGCCCGACAAAGTTCACTAGAAGGAAATAAGTGGGAATTAATGGAAAGGTGCCACGAGGAAGCTAGCGGGATGACGTAAGTCATGCCCACAACATCATGCTCCCATCTAGTTGGTGGGGAAGGGTCCCACCACCAAGTTAGCCTAACGGTATTCCCCCAAAAAATTAATTAAAGAGCAACCACAGGGGAGGCTGTGGAACAAAAGGGAGCAGGATGAAGTGGCATGAGCTAGTAATGGTGACCCTATGGGAAGGAGGCCACTCGACCCCACTATCCAAGCAAGCCCAGTAAGTCAAAACCGACGAAATAAAGAGTTCTTTTGGTGAGTTTGCCAAAATATATCGAACAATATGACGAGGGTCGGCTACATGGCCATCCATGCAATCTAAAAAGTCCTCACATTCGCGAAGGGAGGGCCCATATCCAGGTCAACTCGACGTCATATCACCTATGGAATGGAGAGTTGCCACAAATGATATTTCTCTAGGTTAATGTGAACATCTAACAACATTGGTTGACCAAAGGTTGGGGCTCATTGACCATGTAATCCCAGTGCAATGAGCTCGACGGGTAACCAAGCGCGTAGTTTTGGAAACCGTCGGGAGAGGGACTGAGCGGGATGACATGTCCGTTGGGACCCACCCGGGAGGCAATTAGTTAAAGTGGAGAGTGAAGGCTTGCTAAGTTTCCCACACACACACACACACACATATATAGATATATGATAAGTATGGAACTATTAACACACCAGTTAAAGAAAACAAGAAGAGATTACCCATTCCTCTAATGGCAACCTGAGGAGTTGGGTAATGTTACAGAGTGGTATCAAAGCATGGTTCAACACTTGGACTGAATGGCTTCTATCTTGAGCTAATTATTATTTTTAGAAATTAAAATAATATAATGTTTGGGTGTGAAAAGTCTGTTGTGAATAATTATGACATGCTCTAGTTATGTGGTGTGGTTGAGTATATGTTTCTTTAGTGTACACTAATTATTGCTTGGCATAATGATGTTTGCAAATAGTATTAATACACATGTATTGTTGAATTTTGAGAATAATCTTATGTATGGGATAATTGATGCTTTGGCTTATGACATGTGGTTGACGATGATATTAAGGGATGTGTAACAAAAACAAGATTCCATACTTGGACTAACATGGTAAATATGATAATTGGCATACATGTTTTTAATTACTTCATGAACTAATAGTTGAGTGTATGTGGAAGCACATAGAAAAACTTAGTGGAAACACAAAGGAAACAGGGTTTGTGCCATGGTGCAGTAGCAGAATAGACCATGTCCATCAAGAAAGAAGGGGAGGGGCATTTCCCCAAAGGAAAAGAACCTTCAAGAATTCTGAGGATAAGCCCAAAGAATTGGAAGATCAGTTGAAAATCTATAGCGCAAAACTTAGAAAGCTCACCGGGGCATAGAAAAAGTTGGTTGAGTGGAATGATGAGATGCAAAATCAATTGCGAGAAGTAAAGTACTCGGTTGAGTCCTCAAAAAGGAAGATTTTGTGTGGAGCTGAAGAGGAGGATAAAATAATATCATGTTGGTGTTGTGGGGAAGAACATTGAAATATGGATTGTCCGCACTAGAAGAAAAAGAAAGTGAGTAAGCAAGATGTCGAGGAGGAGGAGAGGGTACTTCCTCAAGGTCCTTGATACACACACACACACATGTGTGTGTGTGTGTGTGTGTGTGTGTATCTTTGCATGCACACTTGTCTGATGGATGATAGTGCCATGGACATTGGGATCATAGAGATTAAGTGCAATTTTGGGGACTTCTTATTTATGATGGTGTATTTTAATTTTAATTTGTCGACCTCATGGATTGATATCATTTTGGTTTGGACTTATACGTGGTCTTTTTGGTTATTGGTTTTGTTTAGCCTATTGGCTTTGACCTTATCTATCATGCTATTTTGATTTTGGCTATGAGGTTGCCTTACTTGAGGTTTTAATGACTATTTTTACGAGTTTCATGTCCTCTTATATGGATTGGCCTTGTTTTCCTCTTGCATGCAGCTTGCGGTTTTTAAAATCTGAATTGCTTGCTTGGGGAAATATTAGAAAGAGGGCGGTATAATGGCTACAATGGCCATAATTGAGCAACATAAAACCTAATGGGCTGGTTGAGTCCATGAGAGTAATGGACATAAGTATATGTAGTCGGGAAACTGACAAGAAGGGAGTTTTCTTAACCCTTGACTATGCTAATGGATATTTATATATTGCATATGTGATTATGTTAATGGATATTTTTCATATGTGATTATGCCGAAGAATATTTACATGTTGGGTATGTGATTATGCTGATATATATATATATATATAGATATAGATATATATAATATGTGTGTGTGTGTGTGTGTGTGTATTTCATATGTGATTATATGGCATAGATGTTCATGATGACTGATTTATATATGTTTACATCTATGAAAATGCCATTGTTTCTGATAGGATTGTCAGGAGTCATTCAAATAAAAGATGATTGCTCAAAAATATAATTAATGCTATGGATGGCACAAAAGGATTTCCATAGTGATGAGGGATCTATTGGGAAGAAAAGATAATTATGCTCATTTTTAATTATGTGAACATAACTCTTACATTGAGACCATGTTAAGGGTAAGGACGTGGAAAAACAAATGAGGCAGTATGGCCCAGCTCACATGCGTGGAGACAAGGTAGTCTTTGGATTAATGGAAGCATGGTGATATGTCATGAGACACAAGGCGGTCTCTAGATTATTGTGATATTGTGTAATGTGATATGTTAGGTGTATATGTGTTTATGCTGTACATGTGCATGTGTTATGCTGGGGAATGGGGTAAATTTGTATTACGAGTGTTGTGTTGTACCATCTGTATAATGTGTGTTGTGAAATGTGTCATGTTAGGTAGGTATGGGACTATCTGGACCTATGTGTTGTGTCATACCATGTGTATATGTGAGTGTTGTGCAATGTGTTAGGTCAAGAAGGCATGGGACTTTCTGGGCCTCCACAGGTGCGAAACACACTTGTATTCATGTCGATAGAAGACTACCTAGTTTGGTAGTCCCCATAATCACAGAATAGTGATTGGCCTCAAGTGCTCATCTTGGGTCTGATGAGTCACTTAGTAAATTTCAAAGTGAAGAGAAGGCACTGGACCAATTTGGTATGTGTACGAGATCAAAGTGAAGAGAAGGCACCGGACCAATCCGGTGTATGTATGAGATAAAAGTTAAGAGAAGCCATTGGACCACTTAGGTGTGAGTACGTGACAAAAGTGAAAGAAAGGGATCACTAGATACTTGCAGAGTTGGGAAACTAGCCCAGTGTGCATGAAAATAAAGTAGCAAGAGGACAAATTAAGTTGAGTATCAATGTTTCATGGTTTTGAAAATTTTTGGTTTTACAAATCTAAATTTAGATCTTCTGATTATGATGGTTGGGTTATGAGCTAACCTGGTTTGCCATGATAGGAAATAAAAGAAAACTCCAAGTTTACCTCATGAAACTAACTGCTAGTGAGGTAATATTTAAAAAATTATTCTATTTTCGTAATGATGAAGCATATGGCGACTTACATGATATGATGCAGGAAAGCATGAAACTATGGGGTTGAGGCAAGTGGACTTGGCCGTAAGAAAGGTAGTTGCAACTGAAAGATATCAAAATGCACAACGACACATGGAATAAAAATTTCAAGAAAGGGGCCATTGTGATATATTAACACCAATGGTGCCAATGATTGCTATGAAGCATGCTATGACCTGTATAATTATGAGAAGGTAGGACTACCTTGGTTGTAAACCCTTGCGTTGCGAGGAATATTTTAAGAGGGATGGATCGCCCGAGGGATTGAGAAGCAGAGAAGGGGATGCCTGAACTTAGAAGGTGAGTGAATGGATAGAGAGGGGGTAGCCAGATTGCTTGAGGGAATGAGAAGCAGAGAACAGAAGGCCAGAAAATAAATTGGGTATTTCTTGGTCATAAGCATAGCGGATTGGAACCAAAAGCACATTGGGGTTGTATCGAGAATCAATGAGCCTAGAACCATTCGCTAGCAAAACAAGAATGCAAGGAAAAGCAATGTTGTATATTGGAGGCTTCCCCTCCACAACAAAGGAAAGGGTCCAAGCCATATCTGGTCCAACAAAAAGCACCAGGAAATTGCAAAAGAGCCACAAAAGCAGCTAATCTAATTGAAAAGCTAATTTTATTTTGAAATTGTTAAAACACAACTACAAATATATGACATGTAACTATATGTAAATGCTAGAAAATAGCTATGAGTATGAAGCTCTAAAGACAATATTTTGTTATTACCCTTACTTGAGTTGATTTCTCTATGTACATGGACAGAGAACACCGAGGATGGTGCTCCCCCAAAGAGGACGGGTTTGTAACAACCCAACTAGGAATGACCTGATTTAACCATGTAAAAGTAGCATGTGATTAAATTAGTAAAACTAATTATGGGCTAAGTAAGGGACATAGTTTCTAAGATATTTGAGGGAGGTAAAATTGCTTGGGAATGAGATGTCTTTCTTATTCAAGGAAGGAAAGTGAGAATTTATATGACAACCATTAAATTGAGTTGGTGTGCCTTTAATAGGTAGGTCTATTGAAGAGTCATTGGTTTGTAAATTTTGGGACATGCCCATATGGTTGGAAGGCATGAAAAGTAAGCAGAGGACTCACACATGGGGCAAGGAAGGAGGATGACTCACACATTTTTCTGAGAAAAAGAAAAGGGAGACAACTCAGTTGGGGGGAAGTGGTGTTCAATAGGAAGGAACATGAGTTATTTTAATGGAAGGAGAAGGAAAGTATGTAGTGGTAGGCTAAGAGACAGAGCTTGACTTAGGAGAAATCATAGAAAGGGAAGGAAGCTCAAATTAGGGTGGTTTGATTCTTCCAGAAAATATAAATTAACAGAGGAAGAAAAGGCAACGCTCAGGGTTGGAGCTTTTGTTGGCCATAGAAGAGGATGTTCTTAGGTTTGGAGCATTTGGTTGGGAAACTGGGGTGTAGAGGCATTGACCTATAAAGGCTCTTGTGCATCGGTGAGCAGCTGGTGGGTGGAGGAGGAAGAGCCTCTCGAGACCCTGTTTTAGCTGGTGATCGGTGTTATTTCCCTTGAGAAAGACCACCTCAAACCCTTGGAATCTGGGTCAGGGGTGATAGCTACAAGTGGGCCTTGGATGCAGTTGTCTATGGTTGGGTGGAGAGTCAAAGCCCTGAACTCAGTTTCCATCTCTATTGAATTAAGATATGTTTTCCTTGCACATATCTTTGTATGGTTATCATGTGGTAGCTTAATGAAATGATGTGATATACATACATATGTTGCTTGACATGTTTGAAGTACTTGTGTTTAAGTGTTGAATGGTTGGTTATGCTCTTCGATAGGAGTTATATATAGAATATTTGATATATTAATTGTTATGATTGAAGAGTGGTTGTAGGCAAGTAAATTGCAGGTTCATTTTGTTGTGATGTTTAGCCAAAGTCTCTTTGAAGATTATATCTACATATATATGCGAACCTACAAATAATCTCTTGAGAGCTTGAATGACTTGGATTAGGTTCTAGGATTTAATCATGTGTAGCATCCTTATTTGGTGCATGAAGGATTGCATGTTTCTCATAGATGAATGTATCATTCCTTATGCATGTTCCTTCTTTGTAGTGGTGATTGTCTTGAATTTTGAGTTGGGAATATTGACAGGTAGCATGTGTTGGATGTGACTTTAGATTGCATGTAATTATCTAGTTGAAGCATTTCCAGTGTGGGGTGACAAGTATGATTCGTGTTGCATCCATCTCAATAGGGAGGGGTTCACCCTTGTAGTGATGGAGTTGCACTATTGCAGGATTGAGTAAGGGGTGGATGGTCCTTGACGTTTTGTTGGGACATGATGGTGATGGTTGTTTTGGGTTTAGAGGAGTTTTAGAAGAGATTCCTTGCCCCTGACTATGTCTCCCTATGGACTTAAAGATAAGTATCTATTAATGTTTTCCTACACTTAAATGATTGTGTTGAATTGTTGTTAATAATGGTTCTGGAAATCAGGGATTGCATTTTTGTTGTTAGTGGTTGCATATGTGGTGCATATTTGAGGGGATATTCCCCTGATATGTATGTTAAATATGTATATACAAATATAAGTGTTGGTGTTTGAATCTGAAAGAAAATTTGTTTAGTAATATATTGGTGGAAAACACAAAGTATCATATGCATAAGAGGTGCAATAAAAACCACATAAAGATAATTCCTAAGCTATAGAGTCGAGGCTGATTACAAATCTGCATGAAATGCTTAACTATGTTGGAGATAAAAAAATAATAATGAAAGTGAAAGAACTTCATGATGTGTTAGAGGCCATAACCAAAGCTTATCTTGAACCTCTCAAGTAGTGGGCTCTCATACCCTTTTATTAATACATATTTTTCGTGAGAGACCACCTGTTGGGTAGAGTCGGTAACTGTTTATAATTGTTGTATTTTCTTACAAGTTTTTATGTTGGCAGGAAAGTAGTGTATGAATATTAAGGGGAGTTTCCCCAGGGCTGATAGAGCCCTACAGTTTTACCAAAATGACCTCCAACCTTGTATTTGTAATAGTATCCATTCCTGCCATCAAGAAATGGGTAATGAGGACTACATGTCCCTGGAAATAGCTAAATGCCCCAGAAGCCCTTGAGTGGCATTGTGGGGTCACTTGTAGGCTTGCGTAGGAGCATGGAACCCCTGGCATATGGTTGGACAGGTGAAGTCCCTTACGGATTTCACTTCATGTCCTTAGCATAGGGCGGTCAAAAGGTTTCCAGTGCTGACATGTGTGGAATTCCCTATCCTTAAATAGGGAATACCTAAAGGTTGTGAAGTCATTGGAGTGGATTTCACCCAAGCTCAGGGGGGGTAATGTCGTGTAATACCTTAGATTGTCATTGGTGAAGCAGTGAAATTGTGAAGAAGATCTGGGGCTCTACCAGACCTCTGGGATAAATCCGCGATCGAGAAGATTAGTTCAAGGAGGCAAGTGCAATGGAAAAGCTTGAACTTGGGGAGATCACAGAGATCTATGCTTAAGATGTCGCATGAGGCAAAGATGAAGTTCCTCAATCGAGCCAGAGCATAATGCTAAGGCAAAAGGAGTCGTTGCAACACAAGGGAGTGAAGCTTAATTTTTAGAAAGGTTGGACACCCTTATCCCTTCAAGAAGTAGAATCCATAAGTGGGAAGGCTTCCTATTGGAGGGGTTCTTGGTAACTTAATTGATCTTAAATTACTTACATGAATTATCAACCAAGGCTAGTAAACTAATGAAGTGTATGTGCACTATAAGATTAGTTTGAGGAGGCATGTGCAGTGGAAAAGCTTGAACTTGGGGATAAAACAGAGATCTATGCCTAAGATGTCACATGAGGTAAAGTTGAAGTTCCTCGATTGAACCATAGCAAAATGCTAAGTCAAAAGGAGTTGTTGTTGCATAAGGGAGTGCGGCTTAATTTTTAGAAAGGTTGGACACCCTTATCCCTTCCAAAAGTAGAATACATAGGCGGGAAGTCTTCCTATTAGAGGGGCTTGATCCAAAATGGATCCTAAACACCCTCTGATTCTTCAAACAACCAAAAATATCGTATAAGAAGAACCTTTAAAAATGTCGAATTACACTATTGGGAGTGAAGAACACAAGGAAACAGTGGAAATAGAGCCTATCAAAGGCTTGGACAATGATGCACAGGAGCTGTCGGATCTGACCGATCAACTGTCTAGATTCGATTGGCATATCACAACTAGTGGAGGCTATCGAAGGCTACCACATAAATATTGCAACAACGATCATCGCGGTCAACAAGGACCATCGATCAAGCGCACAGATTGACGACCCAAGTTGAATCGCAATATCGCGTCGGCAAACCACAAGGGAGCGCTTACCAATGGTTTGGTGCTTATGCGATATGTGATTTCGACAAGTCGCATCGCAAAATCACGTTGGACTAATATAGAGGAGTGGGGCCAATGTATATGTGACTAGCAATAGCCAGACTTGACGAAATTATGGACCAAATTTAATATATATTGAGTTTCGTAAAATGACATTTTTCTATGTATTTTTACGTTTTCGTTAAACAAACGAAATGCGAACGGAATGCGCCGATGCGATTAAACCGGACCTGAAAGGGTTTGTAAATGTAGTTGCATAACATTTCAAGTCTGCCATAAAGCCACTTTGCGATGTTTTCAGTGTTTTAATGTATTTTTCAAATACAAAGGGAAACCATGAAACGAGCAGGATTTCGGGTGGGTCGTAGGTGGTAAGTGGTTTTGGCCGAGCTCCATTCGAGCCCATACACTGGCTACCACGTGGCTAGGCGACGGAGAGAGAAAACACCCTTTTTGAGTGGGTAATCCTCATGCGTGTTAGCCACCCGAAATCAATAATAGTCATTGATCAACGATTACTTGCGATGGTGCCCGAAGACGGATCTGAAAGGATATAAGGCGGAATTAATGATTTTTGAAGTCTGATAGACTGCGTTTGGGTAGATTTTTACAGGTTTTCTGTGTATTCTCTGTGTAAACAAAGAACAACCATTTTTGAGATTTCAAAAGCACCGATGGTCCATTCCATTACAGAACAGGTGGCCACCATCCCTGAAGGAATTTAGCAATGATTGCTAACGCTCAGAGGGGGATTTGAGCAGACAGAGGCCGGAAGCCAAAGAGCCCAGAAGAGGAAACGAATAGACATCACAGATTGGCTTTAAAAGCCACAGAATGACAGAGACAGAGGTAAGCAGTGCTGAGACAGAGAGTGAGTCTGTGTACTCACAGAGATTTGAGGGATTCAAGTAAACTCCTGTTGTTTTGTATCTTTGTGTTGAGACTCAAATTGAGCTCACTTTTGTAAAACTCTGCTCTTGAAGACATAATATAGAGGTCACCACTGAAGGCTGGACCAGGAGACGTAGCCTAGGATTTTTGGGTGAACTCCATATTAAACTTGTTTTGTTTATGTGTGTTTGTCTATTATGTTTCTCTAACTACTTGTCTATGTTACTCGCAATGTTATTGATCCATTGCACTAAGTAATATAGGAAAATCCATGCACATAAATCTATAATACCTTAAAATTAATCTAAGATCTTCATTTACAGATCAAGTGGTATCAGAGCTTTTGGTTTTTGATTTGTTAAGGTTAGACAAGCTTGTGTTGGATTGTTGAATGCTAACTAAGTCAAAGCTCAAATTAGGAGAAGGAGAATTGGTTGAGGCTAATCTAGAAATTGGAAGAGTCTATCCTAGGAGGAAAATGGCAGAGCAAGTCCCATTGGAATCAGAATCTCAATTCATGGATAGTTTCATGACCATGAGAGCCATCGTAGAAGAGATGTATCGAGAATTCAAGAAAGGTCAAGGTGAAAGTATTTCAACCTCCAAACAAGATAAAGGAGTAGAAGAACCTTCTCTAGATGCCCTAGAGGGCAAAGGGAAAAGGGAAAAGCTTCCTCCATCATCTCCTCCATCATCACCTCCATCATCCTCATCTCCTAGCCCTGAAAAGAAAAAGAATAAAACATCTTTGATTAAATTAGATGTAAAGTTTGATTTGCCAAATCTATGATGGAGAACTAAATGCAAAAAAGCTAAATAACTGGATTAGACAAATTGATATATTGCAGGGTGCAAAACATCGATTCGGAAAGGAGAAAGATTTAGCTGGCTAGCCTTCGCCTTGGAGGAACTGCCCTAGTGTGGTTGGAAGGCAAGACACAAGCTGATTTGAAGAAGCATGGTAAAATTCTTTCTACTTGGAATGAATTTGCTTCTACCATTAAAAAACAATTCTATCCACTAGCTTATATGCAGCAAGCAATGATGAGTTGGCAAACTCTTCTCCAATTAAAGGGCCAAAGTGTACAAAGCTATACCCAAGAATTTAGGAAAAGAGCTTTAATTCTAAGCATTTCTCTAGACTCACCTGAAACTTTGTTGAATTATATAGGTGGTCTGCATAGCTATTTGAGGCACACCATTCTCATGTATAACCCTACTAGCATAGATGAGGTATCAGTTCAGGCTACACATCTAAAGGCTAGAGGCAAGAATGTGAACCCAGAGATTGGGGGATCATCAAAACCCACTGCAAGCAAGAACAAGGAAAAGAAGAAGCATAAATGGAAAGAGAGGAAGGCAAATGTTGTACAAAAAGACAAACCTTCATGCACTCACTGCAAGAAGGATGGACATGATGATGCACATTGTTGGTCTTTGCATCTGGAGTTGAAACCCAAGAAGTTCGATGGCAAGAAGAAGAAGACTACTGCTACTATTTAGAAATATTTGGGGTCAGACTTAGGTGATGAAACAACAGTCACAACCACAGGTATAAAAGGTAAAAATTCTGAAGCATCTACTAGTAATTCTATACAATCTATTGATAATGAAGAAAATGAGAGGAAAAGACATGAGCCTTTTCTTATTACAGTTATCTCCAAGCATCAAAAGATTGATACTTTATTTGATAGTGGACCACAAGTAAACTTAGGTTTGCTATTGGGTCAGCATTTGTAGATTAGGTTGAGTTAGATATAGTTCCCTTGGATATATGTGGAATTGTTTTAGGAAGTCCTTACTTCTATGATAGAAAAGCCATTTTCTATGGAGTTGAAAATAAGTATCAACTCACTAAATATGGAGTAGAATATATTGTAAGAGCTCATAAACTCAAAAATAATTACTCTCTCATAAACTTAGGGCAAATGAAAATAATTGTAAATTCATGCAAGCAATTTTTACTAATGGTTGTAAAGGAAAAGAACCCTGATAAAACTAATATATTTGAGGGTTGTGATGCTAAACAAAAAGCTGATTTAGAAAAAGTTGTTTGAGAACATGATATCCTATTTCAAGAACCTAAAGGTCTGCCACCCAAAAGGGAAATTGTACATGATATTCATTTGCAAGAAGATGCTCCATTGCCTAACATCAGAATGTACAGGTTATCTTCTTTAGAGAATGTAGAGATCAAGATGCAGGTACATGAGCTGCTCAAGAAAGGGTTCATAAGACCAAGCACATCACCATGCAGATCTCCAATCATGTTGGTGAGGAAGAAAGATGGTTCGTGGAGGATCTGCATTGATTATAGAGCACTGAATAAAATAACGATCAAGAATCATTATCCTCTTCCTCGCATTGATGACCTATTAGACCAGCTGAAAGAAGCAGTTTACTTTTCGAAGTTGGACTTGCGTAGTGGCTATCATCAGGTTAGAGTAGCAGAACAAGATACATGGAAGATTGCTTTCAAAATGAAGCAAGGGTTGTATGAATGGCTGGTTATGCCTTTTGTCTTAACTAATGCTCCTGCCACTCTCATGAGAGCTATGAATGATGTATTCAGGCCTTTTATTGATGATTTTGTAATTGTATATTTAGATGATATTCTTGTTTTCAGTACAACATGGGAAGAACATTTGAAGCACATGAAGTAGACTCTAGATGTTTTGAAAAGAGAAAATCTCAATGTTAAATTATAAAAATGTGAATTTGGCAAAACATCTTTAAATTATTTGGGTCATATGGTAGGGGGTGGTGAATTGAAGATAGATCCCTCTAAGGTCGAAGTCATTTTGAACTGGCCTAAACCCAAATCTGCTACAGAAGTTAGGAGCTTCCTAGGAGTAGCACAATATTGGAGAAAGTTTATTGCTAACTTTTCCTTGATTGCAGCTCCCTTACATGCTTTAATAGGATTGAACAAGGTGTTTCATTGGGGAGGCAAAAAGTAGAAAGCCTTCAACACCTTAAAAGAAAAAATTAGTTCAGCACCAGTACTAGCACTGCTAGATCTTCAACGACCATTTGAGATTGAAACAGATGCCAGTGACTATGCCATGGGAACAATGTTGATGCAACATGGTAAACCCATATGCTATCATTCTGAGACATTTACTTCTGCAGTAGTTAATTATCCCACATATGATAAAGAATAGTATGCTTTAGTACAGAGTGTGAAAAAGTGGAAACATTATCTAATGGGCAAAGAAACAATTATACATACAGATCATCAACCACTTCAATATTTGCACTCATAAACTAAATTGCGTCAATCAAGACACTATAGGTGGATGGGTTTTCTACATTTCATCTAATCATTAGATATAAGAAGGGAACACACAATAAAGTTGCAGATATGTTGTCCAGGCCAATTATAAATGCATCTATTATACTTAAGCATAACTCAGTATTGCATGAAAGCTACATTGAACAATATGCTCAAGATGTAGATTTTAAAGATGCATATGCAACTTTAAGTCATGGAAAACAAGTAGAAGAATTGGATTATCATGTTAAGGACGAACTCTTATATCATTTGGGAAAGTTATGCATTCCTCAAACTGAAAGAGTTAACATAATCTGAGAAGCACATACTTCTCTAATATCAGGTCATTTTTGTGTAAGTAAAACAGTTGCACAACTGCAAAGGTTCTATTATTGGCCAAGAATGCATGAAACGGTTTCTAGATATATTAAAGGGTGTACCACGTGTTCTAAAAGCAAGCCCAACAATAGAAAATTAGGCTTGTACCCTCCACTTCCAATTCCTTCTCGTCCTTGGGAAAGTGTTTCCATGGACTTTCTTGGGGGGTTTCCAAAATCGAGAAAAGGTCATGACTATTTATACGTTATTGTGGATAGGTTCAGAAAAATTTGTATTTTAATACCATGTAGCAAGAAGATTACAGCTGAATAAACAAGAAATTTTTTCTTTTAGCATGTATGGGTTCATTTTGGGTTACCCACTTCTATTGTATCTGATCAAGATTCTCGATTTGTTGCGAAGTTTTGGTCAAGTCTATGGGAGTTGATGGACACCAGATTGAAGAAGAGCACAACCTTTCATCCACAAACAGATGGCCAAATAGAGTTGGTAAATAGGACAGTAATCCAGTTGCTCAGAGGCTATTGCAGAAAGCATCCCAAGCTTTGGGATGAAAATTTGTGTTATGTGCAACATGCTTACAACCATGCTAAAAACTCTTCTATACAAAGATCTCCTTTTGAAACTTGTTTTGGTTTTACACCAAAGTCTCCCTTGGATTTTGTCTTTGGAAAAGACAAAGCAGTTGATGGATACATTGATGTGGACAAAGCAACCAAGTTCATTGAACAGATCCAAGAAATTCACCAGGCAGTGTAGAAACAGCTAGAGAGAAGCCAGGCCAAGTATAAGGCAAGGCATGATAAGCATCGAATTGAGAATAGCTTCCAAGTTGATGATCAAGTCTGGCTGTACATCAGCAAAGACAGAATGCAAGGTGAAGGTAAGAAGCTGAAGCCAATAAGGTATAGGCCTTTCAAGATACTTGAGAAAATTGGTGAGAACGCTTTTCGCCTTGATCTGCCAGCTTACATGCATATCTATTCAGTAGTTAATGCAGAGAACTTGAGACTGTTTGAACCTTCATTGATTGAAGATCCTTAGGAGCAAAGTCAGTTGCCTTCTATTGATGATCTGTTGCCTAAATATCTCAATGAGTTGTAGGAAGATATAGTTTTGGACAGGAGAGTGAGAACTACACGCAGAGGGGATGTTGAGTACCTCAGAATCAAACTCAAAGGTTCAAAACCAAGTAGTGCACGATGGATGGAAATTGGACAAGGGAGCGCTTACCAATGGCCCGGGGCTTATGTGATATGCAATTGTGACAAGTCGCATCGCAAAATCGCGTCAGAGTAATACAAAGGAGCGGGGTCATATGTATATGCGACTAGTGATAGCTGGACCCGATAGAATTATGGACCAAATTTAATATATATTGAGTTCCGTAAAATGACATTTTTCTATGTTTTTTCACGTTTTTTTTAAATAAATGAAATGGGAATGTGCCGATGCGATTAAACTGAACCCGAAATAGTTTGTAAATGAAGTTGCATAACATTTCAAGTCCGCCATAAAGCCATTTTGCGATGTTTTCAGTATTTTAATGTATTTTTCAAACAAAAAGGGAAAGCACGAAACGAGCGGGATTTCTGGTGGGCCGTAGGTGGTAAGTGGCTTTGGCCGGGCTCCGCCCAAGCCCATACACTGGGTACCACATGGCTAGGCACCGGAGAGAGAAAACGACCCTTTTCGGGCAAGTAATCCATGTGTGTGTTAGCCACCCAAAATCAATAATAGTCGTTGATCAACGATTACTTGCGATGGCGCCCGAAGATAGATCCGAAAGGATATAAGGTGGAATTAATGATTTTTGAAGTCCGATAGACTGTGTTTGGGCGGATTTTTACAGGTTCTCTGTGTATTTTCTGTGTAAATAGAGAATGACCATTTTTGGGATTTCAAAGGCAACAATGGTCCATTCCATTATAGAACAGGTGGCTACCATCCCTGAAGGCATTTAGTAATGATTTCTAACGCTCAGAGGGGGATTTGAGCAGACAGAGGCCGGAAGCCCAAGAGCCCAGAAGAGGAAATGAGCAGACATCGCAGATTGGCTTTAAAAGCCACAGAATGACAGAGACAGAGGCAAGTAGTGTTGAGACAAAGAGAAAACAGAGACAGAGAGCGAGTCTGTGTACTCAGAGAGACTTGAGGGATTCAAGTAAACTCTGGTTGTTTTGTATCTATGTGTTGAGACTCAAATTGAGCTCACTTTTGTAAAACTCTGATCTTGAAGACATAATAGAGAGGTCACCACTGAAGGTTGGACCAGGAGACGTAGCCCAGGAGTTTTGGGTGAACTCCATATTAAACTTGTTGTGTTTATGTGTGTTTGTCTATTATGTTTCTTTAGCTACTTCCTTGTCTATGTTACTTGCAATCTTATCGATCCATTCCACTAAGTAATATAAGCAAATCCATGCACATAAGTCTGTAATACCTTAAAAGTAATCTAAGATCTTCATTTACAGATCAAGGCTAGATTCTCCTTTCACGTTATTGGTCGAGAGAATGAAGATGTGGCGCAAAAGTCCTGGATGGGTTGAAACCTTTAAGCTAATTTAATCAGTCGTCAGGAAGTCTGTCACTTGACAGACAAGGGATCATCACCAGAGAGATCCTGTAATGGGAAAATTGATGTCAAAATTTTCAATAGGATGAAACCCCAAAATCTCGTAGCCAAATGTAAATTGGAATTTAAATAGAGAGTCGAGATATGGGTTTGAGTACTCCTAGGTGGACTGGTGGCAGTGTACTATTGGCCACGATAGATGACACGTGCTTGACAGTGCTGCTATTGGTGGGTGGGTTGGTGCACAACCCACATAAGCCCAAATTCATAGCTTGGAACATATCTAAAGGTGCAAGCAAGGGAGAGTCGGAATTAAAGTGCAAGGATGACGTGGAAGATGTGTGTACCCGAAGGTGATGCTATTGGTGGTTGGGTTGGCCCAACACCCACATAAGCTCGAATTCATAGCTCGAAACATCTCTAAAGGTGCAAGAAAGGGAGAGTCGATATTAAAGCACAGTGCTGTTATTGGTGGGTAGGTTGGCCCACAACCCACATAAGCCTGGACGCATAGTCTAGAAGAATGAAGAGAAGGTGTAATGGGGAACACCAAGCAAGGCCTAGTGGGATGATGTAAAAAGGGGGTATGAGGCCTGGCCCTCATCGTTGTTGTAGCACCATTGGTTAAGGACTATCCCACTTGCCATGTCGGCCCAATGAATTTCACCTGAAGAAAATAAGTGGGAGTTAGTGGAAAGGTGCCAAGAGGAAGCTAACGGGATGATGTTAGTTACACCATGTAGCGGGATGCTTCCATCTAATTGGTGGAGTAGGGTCCCGCCGCCAAGTTAGCCTGACGGTATGCCCCCAGAAAAGAAATTAAAGAGGAACCCCAGGGGAGGATTCAGAACAAAAGAGAGTGGGATTAAGTGGCATGATCTAGTAGTGGTGACTTAATGCGAAGGAGGCCACACGACCTCACTATCCAAGCAAGTTTTTGGGCATCGAATCCCCCCATACCATGTTTTGGGGCTTAAAGCCCATGTTTTGGTCAAAGGTTTTGTATAGAATCCGCGAATTGCGAGCGCGGAGCATGAAGTAGAGGTTAAGTCATAGGATTGTCCACCCTAAAGTATTGTAATGTAATGTAAAGTCATGTTGGCCTACCCATGGCCCACAGACCATGAGATTGTATAAATAGAGCGAGGCTCTAAGTTGTAAAGCGAATGGAAGAAGAGAGAAGAATACGAATGGTTCAAGCATAGAGTAGGAGTCTAAGTGTATTGGGTCGTAGTAGTAGGAAGGGGCTCTGTAGCTAAGTGCACAGAGGCCTAGTAGAGTCTGTAGCTGAGTGCGCAAGGCGGTGTCGAGTTTGTAATTTGGATTGAAGATTAATAAAGAGAAGTTGATTCCTATTTCTGTGTATCTACTGTGCATTGCCTTCTTTACGTTTATACTATTTTATTTATTGCGCGCACTGATATCATTGTTGAATATGCTGTAATAATCATTAGTCTTACATAAACAAGTTAAGTAATCGGATAATAACAGATTAAATAGCAAGGGACTTGGGTATTATACGGGTTGCACCCCAAGTAGGGCTATGCAGAAGCAGCGTCACAGGTTGTGAAGGGATAGCAAGTGTGCATAGTGATGTGTGCAAAGGGTGAAACTGTGAACCTCCAGAAGCTCATCAGACATCCCCAGGGTGTAGAAACTTGGTTCTATCACCCTCCCATACTACTTCGGGTGAGACCTTAGTTTGCGCTCCGTGCACTGTTGCCGAAAGGGCCAGTAGTACCAGGATTTGCTTGGCTAAATCACCTCTGAACCTGGGTCAGGCCCATATAAGCCAACAAATGATCCTGTTGCAGGGACCAGGACCTACATAAAGGATATCTGATGTCGTGCCACTGGAATCCAATAAAGAAAGAAATTGAAGAGTGGTTGGACAATAAGATTCATGAGTTCACGGCGCAGGAAAACAGAAATTCGTGAGTATTTGAGGAACAATGGTTGGAGCACTACTTGTATATGGAAATACACGAAATTTTCTTTACATCCTTTCCTTCTGAGCTGTATGAGTGGATCGCGAATTTAGTAGACAGCCAAGGAAGGTGTAGGCTCGACAAACCAATAGTGTGGACTTAGGAATTAGTGCGTAGACTAGAAGTGCCAGGAGATAAGATCACGCGAGCTGTGGACCATTGGCTCGACCGAATAATAGGTGGATTTATCACTGAGTTTGTGGTAGACACAATCATCAACTACAATGAGGTGGAGCGACGTTTTCTCAAGGGACTGCGAGGTAAGTATATTAAATCTTTGAAAACTTGGATTAAGATGCTATTGTGTGAAAATTGGGTTATGCAGATGAATTAATGTTTGGGACTACGCGAAATAGGAAGATCTACAGAAGCAGAAGTAGTGAAGAGTTGGAAACCAGTCTCTTAATTTCACCCTTGCGGGAAAGCGAGGAAGAGCTCGTGAAAGTTTCTCCTAGAAGCACAGTTAGTCTGATAAGGCAGCGCATTCTGCATTTACCACCTCCACCCACACTACCACCCGTCTCACCCTCCTCACCTCCATCTCCACCCACCCCACCTCCACCACCACCACAGTTCAGTATGGCGAGTGCGATCAAACTATTGGTATTCATAGGAGTGGGAAATGAAGAACCGTACCAATTATGTTTTGTGGTAAGAGCCCTATGGGAAGCACAAGGTGTCGTGGATGACAATATTAAAAAGGCTACGTTGGTAAGCGCACTGCAGAATCGCGCATTAACATGGTATATCAAGCATTATAATGACCACCCGAACATAGGAATCACAGAGATCCAGGCCATGCTGAACAAGGAATTTAGTAGGCCAAAATCAGAAACACAATCAATCATCAGGTTTAAGGAGATCGCGATGCTCTCGGGTGAGACCCACTGGGATCTGGACCAAAGGCTGAAGAGTATGATCCACGAAGCTAATATGACATTAACAGATGCACAACATCACACATGGTTTGTGGCCTCACTTACGCCACACTTAAGGATGACGCTTTCACAACAAAAACTTTCCACCCAGGCCGAAGCGTTGGAAATGGCAATGAGATTACATGAGACACCTATATAAGACCCCGGGTTAGGAGTCCAAAAAATCCACATGCAACTATAGAATATGTGTCTGGAAATGCAAAGTTTGAAACAGGACAGGACACCTCGACCGGAGGCACGCGAGGAAGTATGGTGCATAAAATGCAAAGGCCAAGGGAACGACAAGGACCATTGTCTAGTGTTCACAAACTACTTGGCAGGAGGAGGGCCTATTTCATTAAGACCAGAGGCACAGGCAGGGTCGAGCATGGTATCTGCACTATGGTGTGCAATCTGCCAGATAGGAGGAAAACACACTACGAACAATTTTCATTTATTGCAGAAGTATGCACAAACATCCCAACAATTGTTTTGCAATTTCTGCAGGTCAGTAGGCCATGATGAACGCACCTGTTGAAGCTATGAACTAAAGATGGACCGGACCCCTGCCTACAGGGTGTAGATTGAAATGTGAGCCCTCGACCCAAATGCAGGGATGGCGCGCATTGGGTTTCAGGGGCGCAGTCGAGGTCGAGGCAGAATGGGATCAAGAAGGGGTCACAGATAACTAATTTTCTATAATTGCAGAGGGCTAGGGCACTATGCCCACGATTGTACAAAACCCAACAAGGACATCATATCGGTATTGTACTCAGTTTGATCATGAGGTAGAAGACTGCCCTTCGTTGATAGCAAGGATGCATGAAAAGGGGGTACTCCAGCCCCCTCCGACCCAGATTGTACAAATGATGAGATCTGAGCCACGCGAAGAAGACCCAAATTTAAACATGATGTTCAGGAGTGGTATGGCCACAGGAGATGATAAGGGGAAGTAGCCAAAAGAAAGTGTGTGGGCTCACAAGCCTCTTACAAAGGAACTCAAGTTTGATTTAGAATGTGTGAAGGAGACATTCATGGAAGCTAAGAAGAGCTTCACAGAGGCCTCCACTTCAGGTAGTAAGGATCAACTAGAACCAGGGATGGATCCTTCAATGCTCACTACCTTTCTAGAGACATGCATGAAACTGTTGCATGACAGCAAGGCAGTCAAAGGACTATAGGAACTTATCACTAGGTGCGCGAGGTCAGGAGAATTGCGTTTGGTCCAGAAACCTGGAAAGCATGCATTGCACACAGGAAAGGAAATGAGGTTGACTACACAAATCGACAAGCATGAAATGGATCAGGTAATCCTGGATCTGGGTTCGGACACGAATGTACTACCAAAGAAAACATGGGAACGCATGGGTAGACCCACATTACAATGGTCCCCTATTCAGTTACGAATGGAAAAACAACATAATATTTTACCCATGGGAAGATTGCAAGGGGTAACAGTCGATATTGAAGGTGCGAGCACGCAAGCAGATTTTGAAGTGATAGAAATTATCGATGACAGAAATCCCTATCCCGTGCTACTAGGAATAGACCGGGCCACCGATATGAATGGAGTCATAAATCTGAAGAAGCATAAAATGATCTTTGAGAAAAAGTCACTACGCATAGTAGTACCGCTAGATCCAGCCAAAGGAGCGTGATACACTGAACCAGTACGTGATGATGATAGTGATGAAGATCTCGATTGTATTTACAAGATATCTACGTGAGAACATGATTGGGTGAATCTGAATGCAGATGGAAGAATTTCGTGGGAGCACGAAAGCTCCTGCACTTCAGATTCAAACGAAGAAGCAGAGCAATGGCAGAATCGGCTGCACGAAGTAACGACGCTGAATTGCAACATGATGATTAGATCATTGTGTTGTGTGACAACAGGGGCAAGGGAGTTGCCGACATATGATGGATTAACAACGGTGGATGAATTTCTGAGAAAATTTGAAAGTGCAGTACCAGAATAGCAGCGATTCGATGCTCTAAAGTGGGTGCTGCGCGCAACACCCACATAATGGTGGGGTACACATTAAGGAAATCTTGAGGATTAACGTGGATGTAGAAGGATGATGCACCTATGGTTTGGAAAACCCCAGCTTTGAATGACATCCAACTAGTTGGGGCGGGACAACTTGCATGTCCACCTTTCCCGATGGGTACAGACATATGATATACAACCCACACGAGTGCACACCACCCCCAGAATAGAGAATCGGAACAAACCGCAATAGCAAGAAAGGCGACACGCACTACCAATTCTCCACGACAAAGCATTTGATAAGGTGTGCGGAGTATTCAACAAGGTTCACCAAGCGAGATGAACTGATTGGGACCTACCCGTGCCTGCGGTTCAATGGGCCTGTAGGACCATGTGCAAAACCGTGAACACAGAGACAATTCCAAAGGTGTGGAATAGAGTAGAGACCATAATTTTTGAAGAGAATACAAAAGGGAATCCACACGTAGTGGCTTCCGCAGTTGTGACAATGCACGATGGCTAGGAGGAAGAAATCACACATCTACACGAGGTTAAACATATAAGGGTTCAGGAGGCGAGGGAACCATAGACTTCATGAACTTGAAAAGGATTGGGTACGATTAAGGAAGAAAAGATTTTGGATGGACGCTGAAATCAAGAGGCTGGAAAACGGGATCACACAAGCATGTCTCATTTATAAGCCAAGGATGACAAATCAAGATACAGATGATCATACCACTTCTTTAGAAGATTCTTGCCAAGAGTTTATGACTCTACTGCCATGCTTACGAATACACCTCACCAAACGCAGTAACCAGGGGAGCACATTACATACAGTAGAATGCACGGCAGCAGCAATCGCGCAGGAAATTAAGGAGTGTCCATAGACTATACTGGAAGGCGAGATGAAGTCTCGCATAGGTGGTGCGACCACCTAACTAGTCATAGGGAGCATAGTCTCAGCGCTCCAGGCAGTTGAAAGAGAGTGCGGGACTATAAAAGAGTTTGTTTGGGAGGTGTACGATGAGGGAGGTGCGCGCAAAGTCAGCATGACACAAGGTTTGCGCCCACGCACGGGGGGCTGCGGTGCCACGCGGGTAGGCTGGGAAGTAACCATTGGTGTCACTATTCATGACGAGATGTCCAATTTAAGGCAAAAGGGAGTAGGCAGTGGGCATTTAAGACACGAATTAAGGGCAAGATTTGGGGCAATCTGCCGCCAAGAAAGCATTGATGGCCTAGAATTGGGGGGAACAGTCGAATTTGAATTTAAAAGGCGCTATAAAACTCTAGGGGCTAACCATGAGACAACACTTGGTAATTTGAGATTTGAGCAGTTGGTTAGAGCACAAAGTATTGATCGTCGAGCAAGAGTTGAGCCCCGAAGTTGACAAACGACCACAGACAGCTCAAACAAGATGGCAACTACCAGGAAAGGTTTGGGCTCTATAGAAGGAACCACTGACGAGGCCATACAGAACCCCATGGTACATGATGTTCCCAGAGACACTGGGGTCACGCCAGAAATCCTGAAATTGCCTTGTACGCTAAGGTCCAAGAAAGATAAGCAGGCAATGGGACCAGTTCACATATCCCCAAGGAATCCGCGATTCAGTAAACTTTCAATGGAAGAAAAGGGCAAGGCTGTCACCACTGAGACAGATGACAAGGAGGAGTAGACCTAGAGGCTCTCGTTGATGAAATAGAGGTAGCAGAAGACATGGAAGAGGACATCCAGCTAGTGCGCGCTGCATCGAAATTGTTTGAGTACGTTCATCCGCGAAAAGGGAAAGCTAAGATACTCAAGGACTTGGATGCCACTAAGAGCGCACTCCAAACCCCGCTCCTTCCCGATGGAATTGTGTTTGAGGAATCGCACCTGGGTCACATACCCACAATGAAGTTTGAAGATTGGGACCTCGCGGACAGCGAGAAGTTCCCACACTTGGAGACGGAGATCCTCATGAAGCAAAGCACAGTGGGGTTAGTCACAATACTAGAGCTGCGAAAATGGTTGTGCGGTGTCGAGAAGGCTAGATTACTTCATCTGTTGTGGATTCCACACTTTCACCATGTGCCTATCACTATTTTTGTCATTAGGCAGCTGCTTTGCTTGGTGCACGATGGGTACTTATGGATGGAGGAGCCTATTTCCATCACGACAGACCTCATCCATAGGATTTCCCGGCTCCCCTATAAGGGAAAGGACCCTCCAACAATAGCAGGAAAAAGCAGAGATATGGCGCTCGCATAGGCCATGAAGTAGAAATACAAACTAGAGAAGAAAAAGAGGGGTTATGCAATCAACAGCATTAAAGATAAAGGGGTGCGCATAGCCACCCAACTCCTCGCTGGGAAAGGATGACAAAATGCCACGGAGATGAGGTACCAGCGCCGGTAGTTGCACCGGTAGAACAATGCGCAGAGGAAGTCCAATTCAATTGGGCCGAGTTCCTCTACAAAGAGTTCCTAACTAACTGCAAGGAAGCCCAGGAGCAGGGCAAGACCTTCCACTATGCGTGGTTGCTCTTGTCCATTTTACTAGTAACAGGAGAACTGCCTGAGGACAGTCAGTTCCCTAGCATTGAGTAGGACTTACCAGAGGCTGCAAAGTACACGCCGCTCTAGGCCACCAAGGACACAAAGAGGATTTAGGAGACCAAGATCTTCTGGGTGCTCATGGAGGCGAGCATTTGGATATGGATCAATAAATGGCCACATATGTCACCCATCGTGTACAACAGTCTGTGAAGCTTTGGAAACTTCAAGGAAGACATGCATAATATGTACATAAAGGTGCGTAAGGACTTGGCATAGCAATGGACCAAGCTCGCCTTCATCGCCATTGATGATGTAATCTTTTCAGTGCTAGAATCATGGCCCCCGAGTGGCATGCCCTGGGTCTATCGGAGATGGATAGAATAGCAGCACAAAAACAGAAGGATGAAGCCAAGTTGTGTGTCTATAAGTTGGCCCAGAAAAGGTGCAATGAACAAGCGGCCACGGAGGTAAGGGTTGTTCGCGAGAAAACAAAGGTAGCCGCAGAGTAAGCCAAGGACGTTGAAGTGGTAGTAGTCGTGCAGACAACAGGGGCCACCACAACACAGCAAGAGGAAGGTCAGGACTTGTCTACGAGACAGGGGGCAGAGGACACAAACCTTGCAGAAGAGGGCATGAACCCCAGCACAATGTCTACCCAACTGAAAAGGTCGCACATCACAGAGAGATCGGGTCCATGGAAGAAGGTCAAGGCCTCCAAATTGACCTTTGACCCAATCACGTTAACAGAAGGCAACCTCTACGACATCGACAAAACGGTTCATGAGGTCACCAAGGAAGCGCTCTAGGAAGCCATGATGGAGCAATAGATTATGTTGGCGGCCCTAAGAGCGCAGCTGCAAGAACTTCAGGTGCAGCCCACACAGGAAGGAATCATAGCCACCTATGGCGCAACAGGCACATCAGCAGCGGAACAGCGACTACGCGCAAAGATGGCCAATACTGTAGTGCTATTGGAAGGAGCACTAATAGCAAAGAAAGAGGACGATAGAGCCGCGGTGGGCAGGATCAAGGGACTTGGCCTAAATTTGGATGCCCTTCCATGAGACACATTGTACCAGCTGCAGGATGGCATAACAGTAGAGCTCCATGCCAGGGAGGGCTGTGCGATCCAAGTAATGAGTGAGCAGAAGATCAACATCGAACAACTCAGCGTGTAGCATGACGAACTAGTGTCACAGGACCAGCAGATCGTGCAAACAATTGATGAATCATGGCGGTGAGTCCAAGAGTTGTCCATCACCACAGACCTACCCACAAATTTGTGGATCCACTATCTGGCAGGTGGAGTCCGAAGCGCGCACGAGGAAACAATGCAAGTACAACTGGAGTTGAACCTCCAGATTGCTGAGTTGTGGCTGAAGGCGCAACCTACCACTCCTCTAGAAGTTAGAGAACAACGCATTAGCGTGATTGAAATAGGACTGGAAGAAATTGGATAGGCAGTGCAGGATTGTACCAGTATGTTGGACCAAGCCTTTGACGTCCTCACATCCTTGCAGGAGGACCCCAACATACAGTGCCTGGAAACAGAGGCGTGCGAACTACAGGAGCAATATGAGAATGTAAGGGGAACTGCACAGACAATCGTCCTCACCCAATGGATAGACAAGATGCAGCAAGCAAGGGCGCTAAAAGATCTGGTGGATGCCGCCAACAGAAAGAGGCACTTCTCAAGGCGTGTGTCCAGCCATGGATTGATGAGGCCTTCACCATTATAGTTGATATTGAGGGCAAGCTCACATAGATGTAGGGACTTTATGCACTAAGGAAGGTAGCTGATCTTGACAAAGAAGCATTGGAAGAGCGCATGCAATAGGTCCAACGAACCACAGAACAGTGTGTCGCAAACCTCCGAGCAATACAGGACTAGTTGGAGGAGCTCCGCACCAAGGTCGCTGCACTAGCAGAGTGACTCATTACGAGTGACAATGATTGTGTTGGGGGCCTGTTGGGCATGGAATTCCCCGCACAACATGTTTTGGTGCTTAAAGCCCAAGTTTTGGTCAAAGGTTTTGAATAGACTCTGCGAATTGTGGGTGCAAAGCGCGAAGTAGAGGTTAAGTCATAGGGTTGTCCACCCTAAAGTATTGTAATGTAATGTAAAGTGATGTTGGCCTACCCATGGTTCGCGGACAATGGGATTGTATAAATAGAGCAAGGCTCTAAGTTGTAAAGCGAATGGAAGAAGAGAGAAGACTACAAATGGTTCGAGCATAGAGTAGGAGTCTAAGTGTATTGGGTCGTAGTAGTAGGAAGAGGCTCTGCAGCTAAGTGTGCAGAGGCCTAGTAGATTCTGCAGCTGAGTGCATGGACCCCTGAAGTTGAATGCGTAGGGCGGTGTCGAGTCTGTAATCTGGATTGAAGATTAATAAAGAGAAGTTGATTCCTATTTCTGTGTATCTGCTATGCATTGCCTTCTTTATGTTTATACTATTTTATTTATCGCATGCACTGATATGATTGTTGAATATGCTATAATAATCATTAGTCTTACATAAACAAGTTAAGCAATCAGATAATAACAGATTAAATAGCAAGGGACTTGGGTATTATACGGGTTGCGCCCCAAGTAGGGCTGCACGGAAGCAGCATCGCAAGTTGCGAAGCGATAGCAAGTGCATGTAGCGACGTGTGCAAAGGGCCAAACCGTGGACCTCCAGAAGCTCATCAAACATCCCCAGGGGTGCGGAAACTTGGTTCTAGCACCCTCCCATACTACTTCGGGTGACACCTTAGTCCGCATTCTATGGTTGTTGCCAAAAGGGCCAGTAGTACTGGGATTTGCTTGGCTAAATCACCTTTGAACCTAGGTCAAATCACCTTTGAACCTGGTTCAGGCCCATACAAGCTAACACAATCCCAATAAGTGAAACCCAACGGAGGTAAAGGGCATGTCTGGTAAGTTCACTGTAAGAGATCGAATGGAATGACGAGGCCCAGTTGCATGGCCATCCAGGCAAGCCCAGCAGTGTTCACATTATCATATGGAGGGCCCATAGTGAGGCTAGCCTGACGTCGTATCACATGTGGAATTGAGAGTCACCGCAAACAATATTGCTCCAAGTTAATGTGAACATGAAGCAACAGTGGTCAACATGAGATTGGGGCTCAATGTCCATGTAAGCTTAGTGCAATGAGCTCAATGGGTAACCAAGTTTGTAGTTTGGGAAAACTCTTGGAGAGGGACCGAGCGGGACGACGTGTCCATTGGGATCCACTAGGGAGGCAATTAGTTAAAGCAGAGAGTGAAGGCTTGCTAAGTGTTTTGCAAGTATGTATATATGGAACTATTAACGCGCCAGCTAAAAAAAAGAGATAGATTACCCCATTCCTTTAATGGCAACCTGAGGGGTCGAGTGATCTAACAGTATGTGTGCTCACGCAATTCCATTTCTTTTGCCTTTGCAAAAAATGCTTAGAGAAATTATCATCTCTTAATGTCAAAAACTAGAAGCATAGAATGTTAGTCGGAGGAACTAAGAAGAATTTCCATCAAGGATTCTGTCTCGGTATCGAAATCTCGGAAGAAACCTCTCGAAAATACTTCCTAGAGACCCTTTTCAAAAACATTGAGATTGGTGTTAGTTGATTCCATCTCGACACAGAAATGTCATAAAAAAACCTCCTAAGAATCCTTCAGAGGGATCCTTTTAAAAACACTGGAATTGATGTAATTGGTAGTAACCAGTAAAAGTTCTATATATGAGATTTATTAATTTAAATTTAAAAGTTTAATATATAATATATATATATATATAATATATATATTATATAATTTTATTTAAATTTACGTTCCTCGCCAATTTCAATTAACTATTGTTATGTCCTTTTTTTGCCAAAATTTTAGAATGTTGGAGAAAATAAAGTTTGTTTGGATGTTTTTGTTTTAAATTTTGTAAATAAAAGATGTATTAACTTTATTCAAATTAAACATATAGGAATTTTTAATAAATAAAATTAATTTATCTCTTATACGTATGGAGGAGAAAATATATTCATAATGTGAAATAAATGCCAGAGATTTAAAAATCTCTGGAAATGAGAAGTGAGATTTAGTTGGAATAAAAGTCATTAAAATTTAATGCACCATAGGTTTTTAATTTAATATTATATGTTTTTTGTCTACCAAATAATAGAAAGTGTATGTATCTTAATTATGGATTTATATATATCAAGAATGATAAAATCCTTTCATGTTATTTTTTTACTCAAAATTTTACAATCTTTATGAATCTTACAACAATATATTTCAAAATTTATTATGTATAATTTGAAGAAACATCAAATCATGTCAATACATATATTTACATTATGAATAGTTCAAAAATAAATAAATAAATAAATTTTTACCTATAAGTGGGATGTGGCCAGGAGGGGCAAAAAACCAATGGAAAATGTCAGAGAGCCTTCAGAAGGAAGGAAAAGCAATAGTGAAGAGGAAGGTGATGGAACCAAGTCACGGGAGCATAATGGCACAAAGGAAAAGGAGGAAGAAGACAAGGAGCAAGGAACAAAAGATAAAGCACACATGGGACCATGTAAACCCAAAACATCGGTTACTTCCAGAGTCATTTTAAATGATCCTGCGCTGCAGGCGCACAGGGACCACATGCGGACATTGCAATCATTTGTAAATTCATGGGTTTATGGCCCACTGAAAAAGCCTTACAAAAATGTATTAAATACCACTGGAAACCAAAAGGAAACATTGACCTACATCTTGGGTCCAAGGGTTTCTTCATTGTGGTATTTGCAAATATTGAAGACAAGGACAGAGTGTTTGAAGGAGGGCCCTACTTTTGCGCTGCAGCAGGTCTCTATATGCGTCCATGGATCATGAATTTTGTTCTGGAATGTGAAACCTTTACATCGGTGCTGGTTTGGGTAAGACTCTACTCTCTACCTCTTGATTACTAGCAAACATAATCCTTATCCACCATAGGAAATAAGTTAGGACGTTTTGTCAAAGCTTCTGAAGCCACTAGAAGGAGAAAGTATACTTCCTTTGCTAGAATATGCGTGGAAATGGATCTCTCTGGAGCTCTGCCAGATGAGGTTATCTTGGAAGTATTTGATGAAGAATGGGTACAAATAGTAGATTATGAACACATTCCTTTTAGATGTCGCAAATTCCACGAGCATGGGCACCTGTTCAGAGATTGCCCTCTCAGTAAAGTACAAAACAAAAGCAAAACTGACACAATGAAGGATTCCGAAAGCTTCCACAAGGTGGCACATAAAGGAAAAGGAGGCAAAAGAGGGCCAAAGATGCATAAATATGAAGGGCAACAAGCTAGCCAGAACAAGTTTCAAGTTCTCGAAGAGGACGAAGGTATAATAGAAGCAGATCAGGTAAAGGGAGGAAGTTTAGAGGAGGAAGGGAAAGAAGAAGATAGTGAACAAACACAAGATAATAACAAAAAGAAAGAAACTATGATGAGTGATGCAGAAATGGAGGTGGACCATGAAATGACCCAGAGCGAGATGGAAATGAAGGACCATGAACTACAGGAAATTCTTGAGAAAGAGAACCTAGATTTGGAAGGTTTCTTGAATCAAGGAAGCAGAGAAGGGTTAGACTCATTACCTTCAGAGGAGTTCAATAGAGTCCAATAGCTATTTATATGGAAAATCCAGACTCAAGGAGTGGAGAGACAAAGAAACAATGATAAGCAGGGCAAAGAAGGAGTGAAAACGATTAAATCCATGGCAGGACTAGCACCCAGAAACCCAGGAAAGAAAAGAGGTAGAAAAAAGTAGAATGAGTTATTGATGGAATGTGGAAAGCTAATGATAGATTCAGGTAAGATGAAAGACCTATCTAGTTACTCCTTTAATAATCTTTAATTATGAAGTTCACTTCTTGGAATATCAGGGGTCTAGGTAGTAAAATAAAACAAAGATTACTAAGTAACAAAATGAAACAAGCAGCTCCAGATGTGATTTTCATCCAGGAAACCAAGTGTTCTATTCAGAAAATAAAAGAGATCCATAGTAAATGGCTCAATAGATTTGATTTTCTGGAAATCAAAGCAGAGAATACAGCAGGAGGTATTCTCACTCTTTGGAACCCACAAAAAATTGGTATAATAGATGCTGAAGCATCTAGGGATTATTTATCGGTGGTCATTCAACATGTGGGAGACAAGGAAACCTACCTGGTAACGAATGTGTATGGCCCTCAAAGAATGGATGATAAACTTAGGTTTCTAAATTATCTGGAGAATCTTAGAGATGGATATGCTAGAATACCCTGGATCTTGGGGGGTGATTTCAACATGATCAAATCACTTTTGGAGAAAAAAGGGGGAACCAGAGTTCTAGGCAAGGACTCTTCGACATTTCAAACCATTATCGATAAGATGAAACTAGTGGACATTGTAACGAATAATGGTATCTTTACTTGGAACAATAAAAGAGGAGGAGAGTTTCAAGTGGCCTCAAAATTAGATAGATTCATAATCTCAAAGGATCTTATGCTCAATCACTGGCCAGTTTAGCTAGAGGTTCAGGGCATTGGTACCCCCAGGAATAGACCTTTTCAATTTGAGAACATTTGGCTTTCCCACCCAGATTTCATCAGCAACATAACCAAATGGTGGTTAGAAGATTTAAACATTTAGGGAACCAGAATGTTCCTTCTTCAGAAAAGACTAAAACACATCAAGCTTTGGCTTAAAGATTGGAACAAGAATGAATATGGCAATAGTTTTGAGGAGAAAAAAACTATTGAAGGAAAAATGCAGGAACTCAACCAAGCCCTCATCAAGGAGGGATTTGATAAAGTTAGAAGTGATTAAGCTACCAATTAAAAAAAAATATATTGGGAGAAATTGTGTAAACAAGAGGAAATATTTTGGAGGCAAAAATCTAGAGTTCAGTGGCTAAAAGAAGGAGAACGTAATACTAGATTTTTCCACAAATCCACCATGGCGAATAGAGCTCATAACAGGATTTCTTTGATTAAGGACGGAGGAGGAAATATTCTCAATTCTCAGGAAGAAATAGAAGTAGTTCTAGTTCAATACTTTTGAAGCATAGCACAAGAAACCTGTCATGAAAGAGAGCACTCCATTAGGGACTTCACTAAACATATACCCAAGCTAGTCTCTCGAGAGGATAATGTCAACCTTTACAGACCAGTGACTGAAGAGGAGGTTAGTGGGGTACTCAAAGAAATGCAGAATGGTAAGGCGCTAGGCCCGGATGGTTTCAATGTTGACTTCCTGAAAGCCTACTGGAATATTGTCAAACAGGATATTTTGAATGTTGTGGAAGACTCCGAAATGAACAGAACTATTTTGAAGGCTTTGAACACCTCTTTTATAGCCCTGATCCCTAAACAGGAGTTGGCCCAAACCCCTGATAGGTTCAGGCCAATAGCTTTGTTCAATGTGGTTTACAAGATAATATCAAAAGTGGTAGCCAATAGACTCAAACCCCTCCTTCCCACCCTAGTTTCTGTGGAACAATCGAGATATGTGGAAGGAAGGAAAATTCTTAATAACATCATTCAAGCACATGAAGTGGTGCACTCTCTAACTAGCAAGAAAAAGGATGGAATGATCATGCAATTGGACATAGCCAAAGCTTATGATACGCTGAATTGGACCCACATCAGGAAGGTTCTTATAGCTTTCGGGTTTGATCACAATTGGGTGAGGTGGATCCTGGCTCTGATTATTTCTTCCAGCTTCTCTATTCTAGTCAATGGTTCTCCCTCAGAGACTTTCATTCCTTCCAGAGGCCTTCGGCAGGGTGAAACACTCTCTCCCTTTCTCTTCATCCTCATCATGGAAGGATTGGGTAGGTCTATCAAGCATGCTAAAGAAATTGGTAAAATCAAAGGTCTCCAAATCTCTGACAATGGACAGGCCTTGATTCATCAACAATTTGTTGATGATACCATGCTGCAAGGAATCCCCACAGTCAAAGAAGCTCTTGCGTACAAACAAATCCTCAGTGACTTTGCCATGGCTTCAGGTATGGAAGTTAATCTATCCAAATCTAATATTTTTTTCTTCAATACTAATATTGCTATTCAGAGGAACCTATCTAGAATTCTGGGCTTTCAAAAAGATTCTCTCCCCTCAAAATATCTGGGAGTTCCTCTAACTGATAAACCATTACACAAGAGCATCTGGGAGCCGGTGATTAATAAATTGTAGAATAAAATCAGGAAATGGACTATGAGATCCTTAAACTTGGCTGGTAGGTTGGTGCTCACAAACGTTGTTCTTCAATCAATCCCAGTCTTTATGCTCTCAACTCTCCCAACTCCCAAAGGAGTCCTGCATCAATTTAGAGACATACAAAGAAAATTTAGACTTTCTATGGGGCAAGGGGGAAGAAAGGAAGAAATGGGCCTTAGTAGCCTGGGAAAAAATGTGCAAACCCAAAAACCACGGGGGTCTTGGTGTTGAGTCCCAAACTTACACCTTCCCTACATCCCTTTTTAGCCTTTTTCTCCAGTTACCTGAACCTCTAAGCTATCAAATCACTGCATAATATTTTAAAATGAGTATATAAATGGTTTCCTAACTATGTTTTGTGACTGCTATTTGGTTTAGATTTTTGTTCAACCAGCTGCGGAATCTGCCACTTTCCGCAGCCAGAATCAGTTTCCGTAGCCAGAATCAGTTTCCGCAGCCTTTTTGTTAAACTGTATGCTACAGGTGTCCATTGAAGAACTTAGCCACATGGCAAGCCATAAAGGATGTGGACATGGAGCGTGTCCCCTTGGTTCAGCCAAATCATCCATAGAAGCCTGTGGTCAAGGGCAGTCAAATGATGGTCAACACAAGGAGTTAAGCGGTGGCACAGCTCTGTTTTCAGCACGAGGAGGTTTGTGTGGCAAGGTCCTAAGTTTTAGGAGGTGTATTAACACCTAGGGACTTCTCATCGATCGAATCCAAGAAACCATCTCTTGGATTTACTGTCCACGGCCACCATACTGCTATAACTCCGGATTTTGTCTTTTACATGCTTGGCTACCAGCGCAGGCCGTGTTAGTTTATTATGTATTTTTCTGCTATAAAATAACGCATCTCCATATGCGTATAGCTATTTAGTTGCTGTGTAAAACTTGACTGTTGTAAGAGCCTTTGAGCCGAGACTTAGTCTCTATTTCATAACTGTTTTGCAATATATGAGAAGACATTGATTTCTCGTTCAATTTCATGATTGGTTCTAAATGACCGAGGGTGCAGAGGGCCCCTGTACAACAAGGTCTTGTAGCTGATATATAGTTTTATGTTTTTCTACATTTTACGCTTTTGATACCATAGATGCTTGCTGTATATATTAACTTGCTCATGGTTGATGTCATTTGCCTGTTCATAAGTTCTTTTATGCTTTTATTTGATGGACAATTGATCAGTGTTTGCATTTCAGGTTCTGATAGGAAGCCCGGGTAGTACATATAAGTTTTGATGACTAATGACATGATGGGATTATCTTGTCCTACTGCTGATTTGTTTTATTGATTTTAATTCTAGCATTGCTTATTTCTTAGTTTTGCTTTGATTCATTTACTTTGCTGCAAGTTAGTGATTAGACTATTCATATCATTCTTCAGTTGCCAAATGATGAGGGATTGTAGAGTGAATGTGTAGCTTAATCTTAGTTTTATTTCATGCAACTTAGATATCAAATCATTCAATTTGTGTATGACTACTTATAGCCAGAGCGAGTCAAATGGTGAGGGGTAAAAAATGAGTTGATGTGATATGATTAGTTTACTTTTCTTTCAGTCTTTAAATTTCTTTGAAGTTCAGTCTTTTCTCTTCTTTATAATAACAACAAGGATACTGGGTTCCATAGTCATAGTTCACTATTTTGTTAATTAGAATCTAGGCACATCTTGATTTCATCATTGTAAAGTTTGAACACCTTTGGATCACTTTGAAGTTCGGAAATTATTCATTGAATACAATTTTCCATACTTGATTACTAGAATCACCATCTCACACACCATTTCACATTTGGAAATCAACAAGAAGATAAATACAAAAACAAACCAAAAACTAAAAACGAAAAAGAAATAATAAAATGGTTATCTTGCATAGATAGTGCACTTCACTTCAACAATTTACAACTCCTGCATTGACAATTTATATAGCAATTTAGAACACACTAAATTGACCAAACACATATGTTGATTGATACAGATGTCCCCGAATGATGCTACATGGATGATGTATAAGTTCATGTGGATCTTGATGTTGATGAGATGGCTATGATGTCTTTCAAGAGGATGAGTTGATATCTATATGCAGATATACCTTGCTACAGGACATTTACATGTCGCTGATCTAGAAATGGTTGTACGCGAGTTTTATGAAGAACATCCGCGTATATACGCAATTTTCTGTGGATGTAGTCGCGTATATGGTGTTTTTCAAGGAAATCAGTGGGCACAGACTCTGGTTGAAGGAATTCTGATATGGGTCTGATAGAGACCATCTGAAACAGGTTCAGGGGGAGCAAATAAACTTCTGATAATGCATTGTTGGCGTTATCTTAGAAGCTTTTTGGTTCAAGTACTCAGTTGTTGTTTATATGAATTAGAAGAAATGCAGAGGGAGAACAGAAGGAGAACATTGTTGCTGGTCTGAATAGTGATTGACAGATGCTGCTGATATTAGTTATTGATAAATTTCATAGTCTTACTCTAGATATTTCATCTCTATGTCATATATGTCTTTTGTTATCAAGGTCATGTAATGGCCTATTTTGGTTTCCCCACTATGCCTGGGATGAATGATGTAATGTACTTGTTTATCATGAGTAAATTTCTGGTGTAAGCCCACTTGGATGGGTGGATGAGTCAATATTTGTATATCCTCACCTGGTTGAGAGATGGATGTATGTATGAACCTTTGGTGATAGGAAGATCATTTAAGATAGGGTCATGTTCGTTTTGTAGAACATCTTTTTGTAGATCTTGCCTATAGTCAGGGGGAGCACGAACAACACACTTCAATAGTACAGAGACTCAGCATGTACTCAGGGGGAGCATCGATAGATTGGTACACCTTGGCATATACAAAGGGGGAGCTCATTCAGAAATTTCGGTAGGCACTCAAGGGGAGTATGGACAGAAAAGGAAGAGAATATCCTGATCCGCCCTTTGCCCTTGAAGTCAAAGGGGGAGAGTGATTTGGTATTGCTACAATCAAGTCCAAAGGCGGAGATTGTTGGCATTATGATGCATGTGTTGTACTTGATGGCAACGAACTCGTAGAAGATCAACTCACTTATATATATCTAGATGAATCTACGGAAGAGATATCAGATGTGACAGAATGCATGGGATGCCAAACAACTCAAAGGAATCAGATGACAGTTCTCAGTATGAAAGGTTAGCTTTGCCATCAAGTCCAAAGGGGGAGATTTTTGGCATTATGATACATATGTTATACTTGATGGCAACCCACTCATATCAGATGATAAATTATAGTGCAGAGAAAAGTTAACACGCTTTCATGAAGAGAAAAGTTCCTTTCATGCAGAGAACAGTTTCCTTTGGTACACCTTGGCATATACAAAGGGGGAGCTCATTCAGAAATTTCAGCAGGAACATAGGGGGAGTATGGACAACAAAGGAAGAGAATATCTTGGTCCACCCTTTGCCCTTGATGTCAAAGGGGGAAAGTGATTTGGTATTGTTGCCATCAAGTCCAAAGGGGGAGATTTTTGGAATTATGGTGCATGTGTTGTACTTGATGGCAACCAACTCATAGAAGATCAACTCACTTATATATACCCGGATGAATCTATGGAAGAGATATCAGATGTGACAGATTGCACGGGATGCTGGACAACTCAAAGGAATCAGATGACAGTTCTCAGTATGACAAGTTAGCTTTGCCATCAAGTCCAAAGGGGGAGATTGTTGGCATTATGATGCATGTGTTGTACTTGATGGCAACCAACTCGTAGAATATCAACTCACTTATATATATCTAGATGAATCTACGGAAGATATATCAAATGTGACAGAATGCATGGGATGCCGGACAACTCAAAGGAATCAGATGACAGTTCTCAGTATGACAAGTTAGCTTTGCCATCAAGTCCAAAGGGGGAGATTGTTGGCATTATGATACATATGGTGTACTTGATGGAAACTCACTCATCTCAGATGATCAATTATAGTGCAGAGAAAAGTTCATGCACTTTAATGAAGAGAAAAGTTCCTTTCATGCAGAGAAAAGTTCACGCACTTTCATGAAGAGAAAAGTTCCTTTCATGCAGAGAAAAGTTCACGCACTTTCATGCAGAGAAAAGCGCACCCACATGGGAAATCTTATGGTTGGTTCATGGTATTAGTCCAACAGTTTTTGATCTTATGGTTTTGGTATGTGGTATTGCATCCAAAAGAGTTGAACCCAAGTATTCAGTCCGTTGTATTATTTTTTTATGGTTTTGGACCATGGTATTGAGTAAGGCCTAAGAATATGAAAGGAGAAGAAGATCATTAGGCAAAGTCATGGAAAAAGACTTGAATATCTGATGTAGTATGAGATCCAGTATGTAGGATATGGGTTATGATGCATTGCTTGATCTGAGCTAAGGAGGGATCTCACCGGTTGATGGAGAACAAGATCTAAGGATAGATTAGGATAAAATGGTTTGAAATGAATCATCTTTATATGGTTTGATCATGGAGAGACTAGAGCTAAATTATTGATGCATGTTTTATTGTACGCATGTTATGATCTGGGTATCACTGATGTCTGAAACTGCTGCAAAGTCATGATTGAATATGTATAGATCTGTACGCGGGTTGGCTTTGGCGAAAGCACGTATATACGTGGATTTGATTCATCGTAGTAGTGTATACATAATGAAGTATGATGTTTGAAGTTGCAGTTGGGTTTGATTGTTATTGCAGAGTTCTGTAGTCTTCTCTGTGTTCTAGTGACTGTATTGTTGATAGGGTTTCAGTGTTTTAGTGATTCAGAAATTGATGATGCTAGTATTGATTGTTTTGTGCTTCAATGATATTGATGGGTCCAGAATGAAAATTGAATGAAACGTGGCCTTCATATTATAGTGTTGTGCTTCAGGAGTATCCAGTCTGAAAGTGTATGACACATGGTACCTGGAGGAAGAAAGAGAAGGTTGTTGCCTTCTGTAGGTCGGCACCTACGTACTAGTACATCACCTAGTACAAGAGCTAAGGGGGTGGTAGCTCGCTTACAGTAGCAGCTGGAGAACGAGTAAAGGTTGTAGAATTTTAGTAGGCCAACACCTACGTACCAGTAAGTGGATCAGCTAGTACAAGAGCTAAGGGGGTTTGTAGCTCCCTTCCAAGAGAGTCTGGAGAATGAGAGAAGGTTGTAGCCTTCTGCAGGTAGAAGCCTGTGTACTGGTATAAGACTGCACCAGTACAGAAATATTGTAAAATAAGTTTCTTATTAAAAGAAGATAGAGACGACTTGCAGTAGGTGGTTTTCACCCACATTGGGTTTCCACCTTATATCATGTTGTTCATATGTGCTTCTTGTGTGTGATGATTTGTTCTGTTTTACTGCACCTGCTTACTATACATATGGTTAAAGAAGTTCTGATGCAATAACTAAAGATCAACATTTAATGGATTAATTGAATCATAAGTATTTTGGATATACGCTAGTTGCATTAGACACAGTTGCGTTGAAGTAGTGTATATGTATCTAAGTATGGAAATGAAAAAGTTTTATTCATTTGATAATACTGATTCACCCCCCCCCTCAGTAATATTTCCAACAATTTTCTATAGGAGTCCCATTCGGTAGGATGGCCCTATCACCATTGTCTTAGAGAATTTCCTTAGCTCTTATTATTCATCACATGAGAGTGTTATGTTGGAATATTTGAAAATTGAAGTGAGTATGCCTAGAGAGTGCATAATGTAACTTCTTTCTAGGTTCTCTTACTATAAAGGGTGACAGTAAAGTGAGCCTCTAAGTGAGAGGTTGTAGTAGCACCCAGGAAGAGACACATGCAAACAAAAAGAGGTATGTCTAGCATGCAACAGAATAGTCCATATAGAATGTGACAATCATTAAAATTGTAGTACAAGGAAAAACGCGTACACCAACCAGCAGAGCAACACATATGGATGTGATGGCCATTGTAACTAGTAAGAAATAAAGGTTTTTTCAATATCCTGCGGAGTAGTCCACAAGGACCTGACAACAATGACAACCAATACAACGCATTCCCAACAATTTAAGTACTAAAACAACTGAAGTAGTTCAACTATCTTAGCATAGGTGAAACAAATATTCATTACAAATGTCGAAAGAATAGTATTACTTACATCTACAAAACATGCATAAAAATGTGTTGGCCTTAACATGATTTTGTATTATGAAAAATTTCCAAGACACCTATTTACACCATATATCACTATTCCCAGTTGTGGGACATTGGAGGCACTCCTCGCTCCTCAAATAACTGACTGAACTCTCAAGGTTATGTGGGAGGAGACCAGGTTAAAAGTCCTCATTCATACAATGGGACGGGTATATATAGCCAAGGGTGGCGCTTGACCCTTGTGACTCTTGGACTTCCCTCATCATCGTTCAACTTCCTATGAATTTTCAACTAACATGACTCTTCATCTTCATGTGTGGGTCCATTGGACTTTCACTTTACATTACATTTAATTACAACATAAATGATAGTAGAATTGTGGCCCTGACAACTGATGACACAATTTGACATGAAACTAGTAACATGGACTAGATTACTATGGTGGAAATGTCAAGCTTCTCTTGTTGTTTGTGATGGATGTGCTATTGGATGTGATTTGTCTTTTCCTTGACATGGCTTGATGCTATGGGGTCTTCAATGGTCTTAGTCTTGTAAGATGGTTACGTGCATGTGCTCCTTTTTCTTGCTCTTTCGTGAGCTTCTTTTGTCTGTCCAGTTCTGATGCAATTTCTGTTCAATTCTTGGAAGGAAGGCAAGCTGCTCACCTCTAGGATTGTGTAGTGCAACTATCCTGAAGGACAACCTCAAGCATTGCATAGTTCCAAGTAGCAGATCATTATCACAATCGACTGAGACTGCAAATTGCAACTCAGTTAGGGTCTCGTGAGAGGGGGGTTATCCAGTCAGAAGGGTTTTTAGGAAAGTGGCTAAGTGTGGGAAGAAAGTGTACCCATTAGGACTTGACATTCTGATCAAACATTTGGCATACTTCAACAACATGATGCCATGGACCATTGGGACAATAAGACAAAGAATTTTGCTCTGTGAGACCATCTATAGCTAAGAGCGACAAGTGCGACACTTAAGAGAGACGTTCAGATGACCTTGACAAAACTTATGTGATAGTGCTTACAACTTTGTGTATGACTGATATAGATGTATACATAGCTAGGATAACTCAAACAAATATAGGAAAATCTTCGAAATCAACAGAATAGGACAATAAGTCATGAAAAATAAATTAGCATGCCAAAAGATGACATTTGTTCAAACAAGAAAAAGTGGTGAAAAGACTCAAAGGGAGCTCATGGACTGAGCCTAAATGTTTGCAACCATGATGGAAAAACCAAGGAAGGCTCCAAAATTTGGGTACTACCCAAAATATCGGAGGGTGTTGTAGTCACTACAATAGGTGCCTCAGAGGCACTACCTAGTATGGATTATGTTACAGATTAACACAGGGAGTGAAAATGCATGGCTTCAAAAATGCATATTAGGCAGGGAGTCTATTTGTCTGAAAGATTACATCAGGAGAAATTTTTAGTTTTAGCTCCATAGCAATCTTCTATTACAGCGAGAACCTAATGTTTCTTGCGCTCAGCTCAGTAGAAGTTGAACACATGGTTGAAAGTTAAGAAAGATGTGAGGAGATCTAGATGAGAAAGGTACTTGTGGGATTCTTTGGTCTCGTGATGGATCCAACTATGATATATTGTGACAATAAGATTTGAATTAGTCTCTCTGAAAATCTAGTATTTCATAATCAATCCAAGCATATAGATATTTATTATCACCATTTGTGGGACTATGTGAAGAGGAGGATAATGTTTCTATAGTACATTCCAACTCAGTAATAAGATTTTGATATCTTGAAAAAGGCTTTGTCAAGAGGGAAGTTTCAACTCCACAGGTGCATGATAGGTGTGGTTGATAATCCCTTTCTTTCTAAGAGGGAGTGTTGAGAAGTGTAGCAAGAAAGTCTCAATTTGACTTAGCGTTGGTAAAATAGAGAAACTTCAAAATTTACACATAAATAGACAAGTTAGAGGCAATGTACTAAGGTGACATAGCTCTTGTCATTCAATTAGTTTAGTAAATTTGAGTTAGTTGGATCGGAGTTTAGATTGCATGCATTGATTGTTACTTTATAGAAATCTCGTTCAGTTATTTCCAGTTGTACTTAGCTACACTTGCTCTAAAAGTGAATAGAACTAGTTGGAGGTCAATGGTGAAGTGGGACAATAATCTAACTCAAAGATCATCTAGCTAACTATTCAATCAACCAAAATAGGTCATGCATACAAGGAATTAAAATGTGTAACCTATGGTAGAGATTCCAAGGCAGTGTAGCATTATTTGTAGAATAGTATTGAGTGTATAGGCATTACATGTAATCAATTTGGGAATTATAGAATTATTTTGGAGGAAATTCCTAAACAATAAGGGCTAATTTCCTCAACATTTATGCAAGAAAATAAGAGGCTAGGTGAGATGATTTTAGGCTAAGTGTTGGCCAGATTTGTTCATTGAGAGGAGAGAGAGAAATTCTTCTTTTAAAGTTTGAGCATAGAGTTGGAGCTAGCCATTGTCATAATTCATCTATTCAAATGATTAATGAAAACATGCTTAAGGCATTTTTACCAGTTGGTTTCCCCTAAATACATCTATGTACTTGTGTATGTGATTGATGTATGTTTGGGAATGTTGTTCTAAATTGTGAATTAATTTAAGGAGAGTGGTAGAGTAGAATTCTATCCCTTGATTTAGATTAAATTTCTTGATCAGTTGCAATTCTATAGCTGATTTTCTACAATTAGTTCTCATTTCCCATAGGCTTACAAAAAGTATAACTAAGAAAATGAAATAAAATTTCTAAATCCTAAAAGCATTCCATAAATCACCCATAAATCATTCCATAAATTAGATTTTCCTAAATCCTAAAATCACTTCATAAATCATCCATAGATCATATTTTTCTAAATTCTAAAACCACTCAATAAGGACTGTATAAATGACCCAATCTATCCCTAGAAGCTCTCATGATTTTCAATGTAGAATTTCTTTTCTCTTATGGAAAAAATATCACTTATCCATAGCTTCTATAAATGGAGGAGCAGATAGGAGTTCAAGTGGATACATCCACTCAGGTAGAACCATCCAACAGAAGGTGTGAATGTTACTACCTTGACAAGATTATGGATGAGTCAGGTTGGTGGGACAATCATCCGTCAACTACTGGAGGCCCTCCTTATAGTGCCATAAACTTTGACAGTGTTGAACCCGCGAAAATTCAGGGGATCTCATGAATATGAAGTCTCAACTAATCCTCACACCGTTTGGTGTAGGAGTCCCATCTGGTACGATGGCCCAGTTTCCATTGTCTTAGAGAATTTCCTTAGCTCTTATTATTCATCACATGAGAGTGTTATGCTGGAATCTTTGAAAATTGAGGTGAGTATTCCTAGAGAGTGCATAATGTAACTTTTGTCTAGGTTCTCTATCTAAAGGGCGAGAATAAAGTGAGCCTCTAAGTGAGAAGCAGTAGTACCACCCAAGAAGAGACACATGCAAGCCAAAAGAGGTATGTCTAGCATGCACCACAATAGTCCATAGAGCATGTGATAGTCATTAAAACTAGAGTAAGTACCCTAGGGCTTTGGGTTGGAACCCCAATAGGGCAAGAGAAAAATATAGTAAGAAACACTCATACGACTCAGGAAACATGCTTTTATAAACAAACTATATGAGAGTGACCATACCCAGATGTCCTTCATTTGGGTAGACCCTCTAGGGTTCAGACCCTCTGCAACCCCCGATGATCTTCAATCCTGAAAATCATTCAATTCGAACATACATACCATTATATAGATAAAGCATTTTAATGAAACTAAATTTGTATCATATAAGAGAAATGATTAGTTATACATCAAAATAACATTCGTATATGAATTACAACACTATTTGATGCCTAAACACAGTTAATCTCAAAAACAAGACAATGCTTCTTTTTGTTGTAGAAAGCTATAACTAACATGGAGAGAATTCACCTGAGTCTTATTCTTCTAGCTCCAAGCAGAACCATATTCCGTATCCATCCAGTCTAAGTCTTCAACAACCTCCTTCCATAACCAATACCATGACATTTCAAGCAAGAGGGAGAATATCAACAATAAAGAGAAAAAGGGTTTCTTGAAACTTGGGGAAGTTCATGAAGCACTGGGATATTTTAGACTCAGTGAGGGATAATATCAGTATAATAACTGTATGTCTTCTCCTCCTTAGGGCCTTCCCATAGAGTTCTATTTATACTTCTCCCAATTAGTTTTTTATTTGGGAAATATATGGGAAACAGTTGGGTCGTGGGCAATAGGAGGTAATCAATAGGTAAAACCCATGAACTCTGCCTAGAATAAAGGAAATTTAATTTTTTAAAGTGTTTTAACAAATATACGCAGGTTGGGTATTGACTAACCCGTGTGTACATGCTTTTATCTTAGGGAAAAGTAGTGTACAGGGAATAAAACACTGTTTTTAAAATATTTGGACCAAGTCTTGAAGGAGGGGTTGCCCTAGGCCATATACCAAGCATCACAAATAACAAGGGTGGTAAATGGTGTTATAACAAGAAGGGAAAATGTGTACACCAACAAATAGAGTAGGCCATATGGATGTGATGGTCGTTATAACTAGTAAAAAATAAAGGTTTGTCTAATATCGTGTGGAGTAGTCCACAAGGACTAGACAACAATGATAACCAATATAGCACATTCCCAAAAATTTAAGTACTAAAACAACCGAAGTACTTCAACTATCTTAGTATAGGTGAAACAAATATGCATTACAAATGTTGAAATAATAGTCTTACTAAAATCTATGAAACATACATGAAATTTTTTTGACCTTAACATTATTTTGTGTTATGAAAAATTTCCAAGACACATATGTACACCATATACCACTAGTCCTAGTCATGGGACATTGGAGGCACTCCTCGCTCCTCTAATAACTGACTGAACTCTCGATATTATATGGGAGCAGATGAGGTGAAAAGTCCTTGCTCATACAATGGGACGGGTATGTATAGCCAAGGGTGGCGCTTGACCCTTGCTACTCTTGGACTTCCCTAATCATTGTTCAACCTCCTATGACTTTTCAACTAACATGACTCTTCATCTTCATGTGTGTGTCCATTGGAATTTCACTTCACATTACATTAAGTTACAACAGAAATGGCTTATAGTATAAATGTGGCCTTGACAACTCATGACACAACTTGACATGAAACTACTAACATGGACTAGATTACTATGGTGGAAATGTCAAGCTTATCTTTTTGTCTTGATGCTACAGGGTCTTCAATGGTCTTAGTCTTATAATATGGTTACATGCATGTGCTCCTTTTTCTTACTCTTTGATGAGATTCTTTTGTCCATCCAACTGCAAGTACTTCTTCTAGCATGTGTTCTCCTCCTTTGTCTTGTTCGTTGTCTTGTCATGTTCTATCACTATACATGTTCCTAAAATTCACTCATGATGGGACAACATCAAATCCAAAACGTCCGCGTCTAAGATGACGCATTTCTTTCCATTTCATGGGCTCGGAACAGATGATAGGCTTGAAAGAGGGCTCAGTAACTATGCACTACTTAGTTCGAGGTAAAGGGAGGGGAACTAGTCACTAAGACTGCACAGAGTGCAACTTAATCTTGGATGAGGAACTCTAGGGCATAGCCTTTATTGTCAAGAAAAATTGTGCAAAGGCCACTTGGTGGTAGGATTCTGTAGTTAAGGACACTAGTGACAACTATAAGGTGGGACCCTCAGGGTCATTTCTACGTAGTTTTGTGAGGGAAGAAAAGGTAGGACAACAAAGAGACTAGAGTATAGTTCTGTGCAATCCATGAGAGTAATGAGTCCTATCTAAGGGAGATCACTCAGAGGAAACATATTCCTAGTTTTTGGGAGCACTGCAAACTTAGGTCTCTACACATTGTAGGGTTACACTAGGAAGGGAGGAGGCTTGATGACTAATCTTATGAACTGTGCAGTTCAGGTTAGGCTCTAAGGAAATTTCTGTTCAATTCTCGAAAGGAAGGAAAGCTGCTTAACTCTCAGATTATGTAGTGCAACAATCTTGGAGGACAACCTCAAGCACTGTGTAGTTCCAAGTAGCGGAGCATAATCACAATGGTCTTAGACTACGCATTGCAACCCAGTTAAGGTCCTGTGAGAGGGAGGTTGTTCGTGTTGAGATTTCAACAATATGATGGAGCTTAGTGAAAAGAGTCGCCTTCACTAAGTGGGCCCGCAGGCTATTTTTGGCGCAAGTCTATTTTTAGACTATGTCTATTTTTAGACATATGGATCATGTCTATGGATTGCAGGTTGCTGTTTATGGATGATTGATCAAGTTGAGAAAATAGATGGACTTCTATTTTTGATGAAAGTGTGAGTGATCACAGTGTGAGTGATCAAGTCTATTTTTAGACTGGCTGTCAAAATAGAAAAGTCAAATATTATTATCTCACAATAATATTTGGACTATAAACTTTGTCTTATTCTCTTGGAGCACTTCAGTTCGAGGTACGGATGTGGCACATGCAATTGCATGAAGGAAATACGTGGTTCTTATGGGTTAGTTGAATATTTGCATGCATGACTTCAGTTAGAACTCAAGTGAGTTGAGTTTTGTGGACTGGAGGTGCAGTTGATGGAGTTGTGTTCAGTTTAGCTTTGTTAAACTGGTTGTATTTAGTCTAACTGGCGAATAGACTAGAGATGAGTTGGGTGAATTTGTTATTAATTAATTCACAAGTTATTAACTCATAATACAACTAATGAATACATCAGTTAACTCAGTTGCATGTCAGTGCATGTTCAGTTCAGCAGGGACAGGTTTTAGAGAATCAGATTGCTATCAGTTGTGACTATAGTTGTGCATCAGATCTTGCACAATCAAGGGATTGAGTATGCCAATGAGTTTGCCCACGTATTGGCCCACATTGTAGCTTGTGCTCACGGATTTAGCCAAGGAAAGACGTGGCTGCCTTGGAATTATCATCATTCTCTTGCAGGTATTGAGCAGCGGAGGCAGGCAAGCAGCGGAAGAGATTTGAGCCAAGGATTGATTCAGATCTGAGCTGTATTGTGTGTAACAGGTGGAGCTGGTACTGGATTGCTTGTGATAAGCATTGTACTTTGTAATGTTACATGACTCAATCATTAATATACAGATAGTTGGGGTTTTTAGCGAGATGCTTTCCCCGGGATACATACTGTGTTAATGTGTGAATGCTCTTGATGTTTTATTGTTATTGATGCTGCTATATTGATGATCAACGTAGAGGAGCTTATGTATTGTGTATGTTTTCCGCAATAGTACATGATCAGGATAATCTCTCTTGAATATGTGTTAAATTATTCAAAATTTCTACATGGTATCAGAGTTGTTGATCATCTGATCTACTATTCAGGAAGTGTTTACATTCTATTTCTTCAGGCAGAGTCTGGAATCGGGTCAGGTAGCCTCTGGATTCATCCTTCTTTTAGAAGGTGAGATATCTGGTGAATGCCCATACAGTCGATCTCTGTACAAGAAATATTTTGTTCTCACGAATCTTAGATCTGAGGCGGTTGAGTTGGTTGCTGGTGGAATTCGAATTTGCAGCAGTATTTTCTTGGTGACAACGCAGCAATGTCTTTCAAAGGATTGCGATTGGAGTATGCTCTTGAGGGCAGCTCAAACTATATTGCATGGAAGGACAGGATGGAGGCAGTATTGGATGATAACGGGCTGAAGGAGTTCGTAGATACGGATATCCCAAAGCCTACTGATGCTACTCAAGCTGATGCTTGGCAAAAGAAGATCGCAAAATGTCGAAGGATTCTGTTGGAGGGCGTGAAGGATCACATTGTGTCCAGCCTCCATGGAAAGGCTACTCCATATTTGATGTGGAAATCATTAACAGAATTATTCCAAAGCAAGGGTGATCAGAGGAAGCTGGCGCTCAAAGATAAACTCAGAAACATCAAATGCGAGAAGGGTGACAGTATTCCCAAGTATCTCACGAAGTTCACTCAGTGTCGAGATGAACTGGGAAGTGTGGGGGTTACTTTCGATGATGAGGACTTGGTGAGCTTGGCTCTCCTTGGTCTTCCGAAGAGTTGGCATTCCTATCAGGACTCTGTCAATGGTCGGGAGAAGTTGCCAGGATGGAAAGACTATGGTCAGATCTTGTGCAGGAGGAGATCAAGCGGAGTACCAGGGACGGATCTTCGCCAAAGGGAGCTGATGAAGAGAATTATGCTTTGGCTGCCAAAGCAAAGAAAGGGAAGAGCAAGAAAGCTTCTCAGTCTGGTGCGAAAGGCAAGAAGCAGGATATGTCCAAGGTGAAGTTTTTTCACTGTCACCAGCACGGACACTATGCCACAAATTGTCCGCAGAAGAAGAAGAACAAGCAAGCTGCTGGATCTGCAGGGGGAGAGACCTTAGCTTCTCAGTTTGAGCTTGATTTTTCATTGATCGCATGCTTGGTTTCAAGTGTGATGGGATCAGTGTGGTTCTTGGACAGTGGTGCGTTTTTTCACATGACGGGAGATAGAGAATTGTTCTCTGATCTG